>OLKM01001557.1:67500-95000 GCA_900291075.1 Melanogrammus aeglefinus
AGAACCCTACCGGGTCTGTACCGACGGAGAGCCGTCGGTACAGACCGGATCAGACCGGATCAGACCGGGAAGGGAGGAGCACCTCATCAGACAACAGAGGAAGAGTAGGAGGGAGAGGAACAGAAGAGGAAGATAACGAGGAAGAGGATGAGGAAGGTTTGTCGACCACAGGTTCACAAAGAAATCGGACGACCTCCGAGCGACAGAAGGAGAGGAGGAAGAGGAGAAGGAGGAGGACGACGAGGAGGTGCAGGAGGAGCAAGAGGAAGAAGAGGTGCAGGGGGAAGAGGAGGAGCAGGAGGAAGGAGGATGAGGAGCAGGAGGGGTCTATTACAGCAGTCCCCAGTGAGAGCAGACCCCCAACCGCTACGCTCACGTAATAGGCTGCGATTCTGCTCTCCCTGGAACGCATTTCTGCCACACTGCATTCTGTGTGTGTGTGTGTGTGTGTGTGTGTGTGTGTGTGTGTGTGTGTGTGTGTGTGTGTGTGTGTGTGTGTGTGTGTGTGTGTGTGTGTGTGTGTGTGTGTGTGTGTGTGTGTGTGTGTGTGTTTCTCTGTCTCTGTGTATGCATTCTGTGTGTGTGTGTGTGTGTGCGTATTCTGTGTGCATTCTGTATTTGTGTGTGTTCTTTGTGTTGCTGTAGTGTAAACCTACGTGTGTGTGGTTGGATGTGTGTTTTCATGTGCAGGTTTGATGTGCGTTAGTGTATTATTAAATCTTGGGAGTGTGTGTGTGTGTGTGTCTGTCCGATGGGAGTCTAGGATGCAGAATTAAAGCCGTTTCTCTCTTTGTCAGCAAGTTTGGCTAAACCCTCTGTGGGTCTGTGTGTGTTTGTGTGTAGAGAGAGACGGAGTGTGTGTGTACGTGTGTGTGTGTGTGTGTGTGTGTGTGTGTGTGTGTGTGCGTTCTCATTAAAGTTGCAGCACGTTAAAACTTCAGCGGCAGGGGAGCCTGGCCAACACAGGTCTTTGTCTGATTTATTCATCTCTCAAGGTAATTAATAAAGCCTGGCACCTTGGTCTCTCAGCGCACGCACACACACACCGAAGGGAACAGACAGAGGCGTCTTGATCGTTCAGTTAAACTCCTTAAAACTTCCTCTGACACCTTTTCGGAGGAGGGAGGAGGTTGGCAATGCAGGGTTTACAGGAGATGTGTGTGTGTGTGTGTGTGTGTGTGTGTGTGTGTGTGTGTGTGTGTGTGTGTGTGTGTGTGTGTGTGTGTGTGTGTGTGAGTCGGTGGGTATAAGTGTGTGTGTGAGGCTGGCAAAGCATCAAAGCTTAGCAGTCTTGATGCTTGGCCAGCCGCCTTGAAAGCATAAGCCGACGACAAGGACGCACGCACACACACACACACACACACTTTCCCCAATGTTTAGCGTGCACGACTTTTGCTGAAGAGGGATTCCCGCTAAAAACAACGCCACGACCGTCACAGCACAGCTGGGGCCCAGTCCTGCGTCCTCTCCAGCGCTCCTACACAGACCCCACCCTATCACGACCCCCCCCCCCCCCCCCCACCCCACAGCGGAGGAGCCAGCGATGGACAGGGGGCCAGCATTAGGAGACGCAGCAGGAGACGCGGCGGACAGCCGGAGTAATTACATGTCAGGGCGTCAATTCAGCAGCTAGTTAGAGCCTGGTTATGACAGCCCCTCAGAGAGGAGGAGGAGGAGGAGGAGGAGGAGGAGGAGGAAGGGAGGAGAGAGGAGGAGGAAGAGGAAGGAGGTGGGAAAGATAGATGGAGAGAAGGAGGAGGAGGAGGAAGGAGAGGAGAGGAGAGGGAGGAGGAGGAGGAGGGGGGGAGGATATAGATGGAGAGAAAGGGAGGGGAGGAGGAGGGGGGGAGGAAGGAGAGAGAGGAGGAGGAGGAGGAGGAGGGGGGGAGGATGTAGATGGAGAGAAGGGAGGGGAGGAGGAGGAGGGGGGAGGAAGGAGAGGAGGGGATTTGGTAAAGAAGAGGGAAAGAAAAAGGTAGAGAAGGCGGAAGAGGAAGATGACGAGAAGGGAGGGGAGGCAGAGGGCGGTGGAAGAGAGGAGGCGAGCGAGAGACGAAGGAGAACGGGGAGGATGTGAGGAATTATTAGAAAAAAGGGGAGGCAGGAGGTGTAAACAGACCCACACACAAAGAGGTATACACACACACACACACGGAGAGACGCACACACACACACACACTCAAAAAACCGCCACACGCACACACAGACAGACAGACACATACGACTTTATGAAAGGAAGTGTAGTTAAAATTTGGAGAGAGAACGGGCGGAGAGAGAGCGATAGAGATGTGCCAAGGTGGGAGAAAAAATAAGCTGCTTATTAAGATTGGTTCCACAGACTAGAGAGAGGAAGGGAGGGAGGGAGGGAGAGAGAGAGATCAAGAGAGGAGAGCGCTGGGTGGAGGAGAGCGCAGGGACAGCTCTCCTCTGCTATCCTCATGAGAAATCTGTGGATGGTGCAGTTGAAAAACACTTTTGGCTCGGAGCCCTTCCAACACCTTTAACCACGGCAGAAAAGCGGGCGAGAGAGAACAGGATACACACAGAGAGAGAGAGAGAGAGAGAGAGAGAGAGAGAGAGAGAGAGAGAGAGAGAGAGAGAGAGAGAGAGAGAGAGAGAGAGAGAGAGAGAGAGAGAGAGAGAGAGAGAGAGAGAGAGAGAGAGAGAGAGAGAGAGAGAGAGAGAGAGAGAGAGAGACGGCTCAAATCACAACAAGAGGGGAAAACGTTAGAGAGGAGGCTACAGAGAGAGAGACCGACAGAGAGACAAAGAGAGAGACAGAGTCAGAGAGAGACAGAGACAGGGACCGACAGAGAGACTGAGTCAAAGAGAAAAAGAGATAGACAGAGAGACAGAGTCAGAGAGAGACAGAGACCGACAGAGAGAGACAGAGACAAGACGGAGTGAGAGAGGGTAAAGGAGAGAGACAGGCCGAGTAAAGAGAGAGAGACAGACAGAGTGGGTAAGAGAGATGGGGACAAACAGGGTGATAGAGGGTGAGAGAGAGGGAGAGACTGACATAACATGGGCTACAGGCAGAAGGCTGACATATCTATCGTCCTATTAAACAAAACGTATAGTAGCAAGCGGCCCAAACACACTACAGTCCATCAGGACCCCCACCAGCCGAGGGCACCAAAGGCCTCATGTAGGACACCAGCCTCCTATCCCAGCACAAACTGCTCCCAGCGATAGGGCGACCCTCCAGGACTCCCAGGACAGCTGCACGGGACTGCAGTGTCCGGTTTGTATCCGACCACATTGGCCTGTCACATACATGGGTAACGTGAATAAGCGCGGGATGTAGAAAAATGTAGAAATGTTGTCGATTTATAAATGTAATCAGCTCTTTGTGAGTCCTCTACTGCGGTGCTTGAACCACTTAATGCTTTCACTCTCTAAAAGGGTTGATATTATGCCACCAGGTGTGAGTGTGATAAGCGTTCAAGGGCTGTTTGAAAAACTGCCTTTTCCTGTGTTTTTGTGACATCACAAGTGGGCTTGTCCACCTAGACATATGCTGGATGAAAGGCAGTCCCAAACAGCCTGTAAGGGCTAATCACACTCACAGCAGGTGGCATAATTTCACCCCGCTAACCGAGCACATCCACGTAAACACTCCCACCACTAACTGTACGTTCACACCAAAAGCTGTAAAAGATGCAAAATCGCCAAATAGCCCAAAACGCAACGCTGTCCAAAATATTTACAGCTCATATCGCTCTTGCGTTTTCTCGCGTACGTTTACTGGGACCCACGCCGACGAGAGACATCTACATTCCGATTGGCTGGCGGTCATTCACAGCCGAAACGCTACTAGCTCATTTGCATAGAGTTGAGCTGTTTTCAACTCTCATTTACAGCTTTACAGCTTTAAAGCTATCTCTCAAGCGTTTTATCGCTCCAATCGCTTTATCGCTCATGTCTAATAGAAAGTGAATGGGCGTAAATCGCTCAAAACCCTTTACAGCTTTTGGTGTGAACGCACAGTAATAGGTTCACATCCTGTTCGGTGTGAAGGTCAGTAGCCTCTCCCCCTACAGGTCAGTAGCCCCTCCCCCCACAGGTCAGTAGCCCCTCCCCCTACAGGTCAGTAGCCCCTCCCCCCTACAGGTCAGTAGCCCCTCCCCCTACAGGTCAGTAGCTCCTCCCCCTACAGGTCAGTAGCTCCTCCCCCTACAGGTCAGTAGCTCCTCCCCCTACAGGTCAGTAGCTCCTCCCCCTACAGGTCAGTAGCTCCTCCCCCTACAGGTCAGTAGCTCCTCCCCCTACAGGTCAGTAGCTCCTCCCCCTACAGGTCAGTAGCTCCTCCCCCTACAGGATAGTAGCTCCTCCCCATACTTCGCTGTGGCCGGAAGCATTGCTTGAGGGTTAGAACCGACCTCAAGATACCACGACATATATCTGAATAACGGCAGATATATCTATACCGTGAATATTGGTTGATATTTAATACTTCAGTCCCCTAAAGTCAAGCGTCGGTTGGGCTCTCGTTGTAACCCAGCCAAACTCCTCCACCCTAAACCATTACAATCACGCATCAAACACGGTTAAAACAATTACTCTTTCACATAATTTCCCCCCCTTTATATTCGTTAGCCATCGTCACGAGCAACCATTATACGGTTTGCAGGTGGAACACATATTTTACAAGTGATATTGGTTCCGGAGACTGGGAGCCCTGATGGGGGCTCCCAGTCCCCCTGATGGGGGCTCCCAGTCCCCCTGATGGGGGACCGGACTCTGCTGCTCCAAGATGGCCGCCGGCGGAGGACAGTGTTAGCCCTTTATGTTTCCTGTACGGCTTATCACTACCTTATCACTAGGACACACATCCTCCCTCTGAGCACCCAGATAACGGGGGAGGGACAGAGAGACGGGGTGTGAGAGAGAGAGAGCGAGCGAGCGAGCGAGAGCGAGAGAGAGTATCAAGCTGTCCTGCTGGCCTTTTCTTGGCGTTCTCGCCACAGTAGCCTACTGAGGAATTTATCTAGTGCCACTGTGTGATAGAGATCTGGCTGCCTCCCTCTCTCCTCCCCCCCCCTCCCTCCCTCTCTTCTTTCGGAGGTAATCTGGTTTCATCCTCGTCCGTCGCCCCCTTCTCCTCTTCATTTACACACTCTAAACATTCAGCCCTCTCTCTTTCTCTTCCTCCCTCTCTCGTTCGCCATCTTCCTCTCATCCTCCCTCTTCCAAGTCGATCCCCACTATCTCCTGCTCCCTCCTTTTCTTCCTCCATTTTTTGCCCTCCCCCTTTCTTGCTTTTTTCTCTCTCCCTCCCTCTATGAAGAGCCCTCCCTCCCTCCCTCCCTCCCTCCCTCCCTTTCTCTCTTTTTCAGAAAGCCATTATGAACCCTGGTGTTCTCTCAGTTTGGCTCCTGCAACAGTCTGCCTGTTGGCCTGTCTCTCTGCCTCCCTGTCTGCGTGCCTCCCTCCAGTGCAGGAAAGACAGGTCCTGTGAGTAGCAGAGAGGTGATATGTCTGCCTGTCTGACTGCCTCCCTCTAGGGCAGGACAGACAGGTCCTGTGACCAGCAGCAGCAGCAGCAGCAGTGGTGTGTCTTCCAGCCTGCCTGTCTGTCTGTCTGCCTGTGTCCAGGCGAGGACAGACAGGTCCTCTGAGAAGCAGCAGCATGATTAATATTAATGGGATTATTTTTAGATGCGTACGTGTTTCTCGCCCTCGATCCTCTTGTCAGCCTGCTGGACCGCCTCGAGGTACGTAAAGTGGAGCTCCATCAGCCTGTCCACCTGGGGGGGGGGGGGGAGAGGAAGAGAGAGAGAGAGAGAGAGAGAGAGAGAGAGAGAGAGAGAGAGAGAGAGAGAGAGAGAGAGAGAGAGAGAGAGAGAGAGAGAGAGAGAGAGAGAGAGAGAGAGAGAGAGAGAGAGAGAGAGAGAGAGAGAGAGAGAGAGAGACAGAAAGGGCCAGAGAAAGAGAGATAGACGCATAGAGAGACAGAAAGGGACGAAGAGAGGCTAAATTAAAAATAGAAATGCTTCAAATGAAGACAACAGGGACAGAGCAGATTGTAAAGTCTCACACACACACACACCAGGGGAGGAGGTGACTGCCAGCCCGCTGTACTCCACATACTAAACACCAGCTCTGCTCTTCACGGTGCTTCCAACGCTACGTTGGCGTCCCCTCAGCCACCATGCTGCTCTACGAGGGCATCACATGATCAGAGCGGATCCCCACGTCGGGGACCTGCTGTGTTCTTCACTCCATCTTCTACCATCTCGCACCTCTCCCCCACACAACACACACCACACACACACACACACACACACACACACACACACACACACACACACACACACACACACACACACACACACACACACACACACCACGTCTACAGCGAGCGAGGTCTCGGTTTGAGACGACGGTGTGAAGGAGGAATGCGTGTGTTCGTCTTAGCATGTGGGTGGGATCCGTGTGTGGCTGAAGGTGTTTGTGTGCAAATGAGCACCTGGTGCGCTCGAGTGTGCCTTGGTGTGTGTGCGCATGTGTGGTAGCGTGTGTGGGGTTAGCGTGTGTGGGGTTAGCGTGTGTGGGGTTAGCGCGTTTGGTAGCGCGTAGGGGCGCAACGGATCACAAAACTCACGGTTCGGACCGTGTCACGGTTTTTTGAGTCACGGGTCGGATCATTTTCGGATCAACAACAATAAAGATAACAAAACAAATGTCACTTTAAATAAAATCTTCAAATATGTAAAAACAAAATAAAGTGAAAAATTAGGTGATAATCCTGCTTCCTTTAAGCATAGTCAATATTTTAAAATTGCTTTATTCCTTCTTCTTTTTAACATGGATAGGAAATAATACCTAACCCTGGATTTACAATTCAGGATGTCTGCATTGCCTGGGGAGGGTTTAGAGTCTACACTCTCCCCAGGCAATGCAGACATCCTCATCTTCTTTTATTTCATCAAGTATGGCAGCGACATACAGTTCCTGTCGTGTTTTATTTGGCATTTTGTAAATCCATTGATTTCGGTTGGAGGACTCATTGCTCATTGCAAGGGGGGTTGGATGTAGTCTTTTCGCTCGGCTCTAGCCCTACTGTTGATACGGAGAACAGAGCGAAAAGACTACAACCAAACATAAACATGTCCGCTTCCGGTTCAATGGGATTTACGGAACGCCAAATAAAAACACAACCGAAACTGTATTTCGCTACGATACTTGATGTTGTTAATACCGGAATTGTCCTTTAAACATGCGCTGATCACGTGAACGCATAACTTCTTCTTTTTTTTTTAATGAGCCAATCCGCGGATCACTTGCGTCCCGAACCGTGAGGGTTGATGATCCGTACGGATCACGGGAAACCCGCGAACCATTGCACCACTAGTTGCGTGTGTGCGGTAGCCTGTTTGTTAGCGTGTGGGCGGTAGCGTGTGGCCGGTAGCATGTGGGCGGTAGCATGTTTGTTAGCGTGTGGGCGGTAGCGTGTGGCCGGTAGCGTGTGTGTGGTAGCATGAACCCACCTTCTCACAGTCGTTCTCGGTGAACTTGCTGAGCAGCCGGCTCCTCTGCTGAGCCTTGAGGTTCCTCAGCATGGACGAGATGATGGAGCTCACGTGCTCTGCAGGATCACAAGAGAACACAGGCCGTGAACACTCCACGCACGTCTGAGGGGTACCGGGTCTGAGAGGTACCGGGTCTGAGAGGTACCGGGTCTGAGGGGTACCGGGTCTGAGAGGTACCGGGTCTGAGGGGTACCGGGTCTGAGGGGTACCGGGTCTGAGAGCTACCGGGTCTGAGGGGTACCGGGTCTGAGAGGTACCGGGCCTGAGAGGTACCGGGCCTGAGAGGTACCGGGCCTGAGAGGTACCGGGCCTGAGAGGTACCGGGTCTGAGGGGTACCGGGTGCAACTCCTCCTGGAAGTGACATTTTGGAGCTGCTCCAGTTCCACAGGCCGCAGACGCCTTCTCAGAGGTATAACTCAGCCGCCAGAGCCCTGGCGAATGACATCTGAATGCCACAGCACCTGGGGCCGGGGGGGGGGGAGGCAGGAGACAAACAGAGGTGCCTGGGGGGTTGTGTTCGGAAGGGCCGTGACGCAGGCCGGAGTCCGAGGCACGCCGACGCAGACATCAGTCAGTCCTAACAAAGTGGAGCGCTCATCTGTGCCATGCTTAAAAATAGACTGATAAGCACCTGGGTGGGAGGGCTTGGTGAATAAACAATAGCAGAGAGTCGGGGGCCGGAGAACAGAGGGGTGACGGTGTCCGGCTCCCAGGGGAACCTGCATGCCTACACTCCACCTGCGGGCATCTTTGAGCAAGACGCCCTTAGCGGCCCCCTTAATGGCCAGTCTGAACTATACATCAAGATGACGAGAGGAGCCGTGGAAACGAGCAGGACAAGTGAATAAATGTGTACGGTATTATTATATGGACCTCTATTAGCAGACCGTATTACCTTTACGGTAACCATGGTGCCCTGAGCTGCGTTGACATTTTAACACGGTTGTGCACGCATGGCTGTGCACGCATTAGTTGTAAAGGCAAGCGCCGGGAGATGATTGGCTGAATTAACTGCATGGCCCGCTTGTCCCTCTGGGCGGCCACTCAAGCTTTGTCAGTTGAGATCTGCTCAGGCTTTGAGAGTAGAAATCGACGGAACAATACACTCTGGAGAGGAGCGCGAGAGAGAACCACTACAGCACAGCGAACACACACAGACAGAGACAGAGACAGAGAAGAGACAGAGACAGAGACACACACACACACAGAAACAGAGACAGAGAGACACAACACACACACACACACACACACACACACACAGAGACAGAGACAGAGAGACACACACACACACACACACACACACACACACAACACAGACAGAGACAGAGACAGAGACACACACACACAGAGACAGAGAGAAAAAGGAGTGTAATTGGACCTTATCAACAGGGGTCAATAATCTCTTGGTGAGGCTTGGTTGTTGCTAGGCGACAACTGTAAGAGAATCAGGAGCCCCGCTCTGTTCCAGAGGGACCCCTGGTTATGCAGCATCGTTACCCACAAGACCCCAGCTGCAACATCTGGCACACACACACACACATTCACAATGGAACACTAGACACCCACACAAACATTAGACACATACACACTCACACACACACTAGACGTACGCTATGAAAGACTAGACACACACTGAAACACTAGACACACACACACTGAAACACTAGAGGCACACAAGGAAACACTACACCCACTGAAACACTAGACACACACACACACTGAAACACTAGACACACACACACTGAAACACTAGACACACACACACTGAAACTCTAGACACACACACTGAAACACTAGAGGCACACAAGGAAGCACTACACCCACTGAAACACTAGACACACACACAGAAACACTAGACACACACACAGAAACACTAGACACACACACACTGAAACTCTAGACACACACACAAACACCACACACACACACACACACACACACACACACACACACACACAGAAACTCTAGACACACACACACTGAAACACTAGAGGCAAACAAAGAAACAATAGCCACACAAACAAACATTAGGCACACACTGAAACAATAGACACACAAACAAACACTAGACACACACACACACACACACACACTGAAACACTAGACAAACATACTCCTGTTCAATCTGCTCAATGTCTCAGCATGTTGGTGACATGTTGGTGAAACCGCCATGTTTATGCTTATTTGATGGACATGACGCCTCGTGTCCTGAGAGGACGCCTCCTTCTCCTCGACGCCGTGCTGTGATTGGTCAGTGTCAGGGCCTCGGCCGCGTCCACTGGGACGAGGCGATCCCCCAGCGGAGCGTCTGTAAAGCTTCCTGTCTGAGGGCGGAGCCTGACGGCGAGGGTGGGGTGGGGGGGGGGCGGGGGAGAGAGGCGGGGGGAATGGGGGGGGGGGGGGGGGAGGGTTGGGCTCGTGTTGACATGCTGAGAGCAGAACGGGGGATCATACCTCGCTGCTTCCCCGTCAGCGGCTTTAAGACACTTCTGGATCCCCGGGAGATATATAAACCGGAGCGACGTGAAGACCTTAAAGCCGGATGAATATAACCAGGAACAATAACTGCCTCCTCGCTCGGAATAAACTGACAACAAATCCTCAGAGATTTTCTAGCCCGGTTCCACCATGTTTTGTGGACGGTGGACTTCTTGTCCACCGTCCAAAAGGCAGATAGATAGAATTAGAGAACAGGTAGAGCGGGATTCGTACTTACTTAGGGAGTTTCTAGTGCTCTTTTACATTTCTCCATCACTCTCTCACTGGGGTGGGAAGAGAGAGAAGGAGTCAAGGTCAACGAGGGAAAGGTAGGGAGAGAGGTCAAGAAAGACTGGTAGAGAGACCGAGGTACAGAGAGACGAGCAGAGAGACGGGTAGAGAGAGACAAGGTTTGGACTGACTTGATTGGGATGTATATACGGAAAACCAGCAGTCAGATTCCTACGATGTGAGCCCCTAAAAACTGTCCAGGGTTAAAAGTACCTCAAAAGGGGGAAGGTGCTGTTGGTAGGAATTAAGAGCCATCGTTCATTCATTAGCCATGCTATCCCCATCCGTCAGCTATGAGCGAGTGGACGCTCAGTGAGGTTATCTGCTGTGGTTGAGCCCAGGCCTGCCCCTGTAAGAGGCAATTTAGATTGAAGACCGCCCCCGGCTCATTTCTGACCAATCAGCGCATGTCTTGCCATCGTGCCCGTCAATGACGGGGACAGCATGACAGCAGCACTTCTTCATCGCCGAGGAACGTAGGGAGGAAGGGAGAAACGTAGGGAGGGAGGGAGAGAGAGAGAGAGAGAGAGAGGGAGAGAGGGAGAGAGAGAGAGAGAGAGAGAGAGAGAGGAGAGAGAGAGAGAGAGAGAGAGAGAGAGGGACGGTACGTGAGGGAGGGAGAGAGAGGGAGGAACGCAGGGAAGGAGGGAGGAAACGCAGAGGAAGGGAGAAACGTAGAGAGAGAGAGAGAGAGAGAGGAGGGAGGAACGTAGGGAGGGAGAGAGAGGGAGGAACGCAGGGAGGGAGGGAGGAACGCAGGGAGGAAGGGAGAAACGTAGGGAGGGAGAGAGAGAGAGAGAGAGAGAGAGAGAGGGAGGCACGTAGGGAGGGAGAGAGAGGGAGGAACGCAGGGAAGGAGGGAGAAACGTAGGGAGGGAGAGAGAGAGAGAGAGAGAGAGAGAGAGAGAGAGGGAGGCACGTAGGGAGGGAGAGAGAGGGAGGAACGCAGGGAGGGAGGGAGGAACGCAGGGAGGGAGAGAAAGGGAGGAACGTAGGGAGGGAGAGAAAGGGAGGAACGTAGGGAGGAACATAGGGAAGGAGTGGTCGGTTTTAAGTCCATTTTATTCATCTAGATCCTCTCCGGTTCTATCCCACCGCCCGTTTACAGCTCTCTGATGTGACTTACAGCAGCTTCCAACTCCCCCCCACCCCACCCCGGGCGCCCTGTTTCACTCAGACAACGCTCCACCACCACCACCACGACCCCTGTCCCAGCAGGGGCCGGCGTGGCACAGGCACAAAGACGGACGGGGACGGGGGGGGGGGGCTGTGAAAGGGGAACAGCGCGTGGCGTGTAGTAGATAAGGCGGCGCACTCCTCGGGAGCGTGGAGGAAATGTTAATTAGAGGAGTGTCTATACCCGGGCATCGCACGGCAGATCTCTCCCCGGGAAAGTGGCTCATAAAGGGATTAGCCGTGTGTGATTATGACGACGCAGATTAACATCAAACTCATCCGCCGAAAAACTCGCCGCCGCGGCCCCGACCGCTGGGTGGCGAGCGGACGGGTGGGGGCGGCCGTGCACGTGGACGTGGATGTGTTTGTGACGGTGCATGCGCATGTCGGTGTGTGTGTGTTTGTAGATGTGTGTGTGCGTGTGCCTCTTGTCTGTGTGTGCGTTCGGATGCGTTTGACTGTGCGTGTTTGCGTCTGTGCGTGTGGATGTGTTTGTGGCTGTGTGTGCGCATGTCTGTGTGTGCGTGTGAATGCGTTTGTGACTGTGTGTGCGTGCCTCGTGTCTGTGTGTGCGTTCGGATGCGTTTGTGACTGTGTGTGTGCGTGCCTGTCTGTGTGTGTTTGTAGATGTGTTTGTGACTGTGTGTGTGCGTGCCTGTCTGTGTGTGTTTGTAGATGTGTTTGTGACTGTGTGTGTGCGTGTGCCTCTTGTCTGTGTGTGCGTTCGGATGCGTTTGACGTGTGCGTGTGTGAGTATGTGTGCGCTTGTGAGTGTGTTTGCGTCTGTGCGTGTGAATGCGTTTGTGACTGTGCGTCCGTCTGTGTGTGTGTGTGTTTGTGTGAATGTGTTTTCGTGACTGCTTCTGTGTTTGTGCGTGTGATTAGGTCTTTTTGTGCGTGCCTTTGCGTGCGTTTGCGTGTGATTAGGTCTTTTTGTGCGTGCCTTTGCGTGCGTTTGCGTGTGCTAGTGTGTGTGTGTGAGAAAGCAGGCGTGCGCACGTGTGCACCAAGTTGTAGTTCTATGCTAACGGAATCACAAACAGCAAAACTTCGAAGCTGTAGGGTTGAACTCCACTGGAGTCTCCTTCTGCCCTTAACGCCATCACACACCACAACACTAGAACAACTGACACAGGACACCAGCCAGCGTTTCCTGTAGTGACGGGGACTGGCTGGTGTGCGTGTGCATGTAAATGAGGCGTCTGTTGGCATCTGTTGTGCGACTCGGCGCTCACAGCGCCCCTAAATATAGCCCCCGTCTGCCACCCATTCTCACCCCGGCATTGTTGATTGGCCGGGGATGACATCACAGGAAGCACCTCGAGGTAACGTTCTGAACACGATGTGGAACTTGTTGAAAAACTACTTTCCCCGTCTCTCATTTCCACTACGCGTTTCACCGTGGTGAATGGATGAATGGGATTTAAGGGTTGATCTCGCAGGGGGATTCCCTGGCCGTCCCCCCACCCCAGAGGAAGACAGAGAAGGGGAGACAGAGGAGCATTGGGGGGGGGGGGGGAAGAGAGAGAGAGAGAGAGAGAGAGAGAGAGAGGAGAGAGGAGAGGAGAGAGAGAGAGAGAGGAGAGAGAGAGAGAGAGAGAGAGAGAGAGAGAGAGAGAGAGAGAGAGAGAGAGAGAGAGAGAGAGAGAGAGAGAGAGAGAGAGAGAGAGAGAGAGAGAGAGAGAGAGAGAGAGAGAGAGAGAGAGAGAGAGAGAGAGAGAGAGAGAGAGAGAGAAAGAAAGTGAGAGCAATCGGTGGAGAAAGACGGCACGAGTAAGAGAGACAGAGAGGGACAGACTGAAACAAAGCAAGGACAAGAGTGTGATGCACGCATGTGTACTAGCTTTCTCAAAGTGTTTCTGAACCGTCAGGTGAAAACTGTGTTTTCCCCGTTGAGTTACATGACCTCTCTCATGTTCCCAGACCAGCGCCCACCGTGTCTGGGTCACATCCCCATCCTACGACAACCTCTCCACCACAGCCTCTCTCCCGCCTACGCATCGACCAGAACAAAGACCGCTGGGGGAGTGTGTACCAAAGACCACACAGCCCTGCCTTCGTCGTAGCGGAAAGAGTGTGGACACACGGCTTAATTAAGGGAGCCGTTTGGGGTTGTTGGAAGGATGGATTCCTCTCAGAGGCCACCTGCCGGTCCCGTTACCATGGCAGCCCAGCGTGCGATGCCAACGTGGAAGCTAATAAGGTGAAACCGGGTTCAGGTCATCTGCATAGCGCGCCACACACACACACACACACACACACACACACACACACACACACACACCACACACACACACCACACACACACACACACACACACACACACACACACACACACACACACACACACACACACACACCATAACTCTTCCCCCCCCCCCCCCCCCCTGCTGCTCGAGAGGGTCACGGGTTAATACGACCCACCGCAGGTGAGTCGCCAACAAAATGGCAGCCGCTTTGTCCCCCTCTGTGGGGGGCGTTCGGGGTCGCGGCAGGCCCGGGACATAAAGGTGAATTATGATCATTGTACCAAGGCGGGGGGGCAGCGGGGGGTAAGGGGGCGGGCCAGGCCCACAGAAGCAGAACACCGGGCTCCACACAAGAGCATTTCTTTGTTTTTGAAGTTTAGAATACACACAGTGAGAAGCTTCACTGTGGGGACGTGCTGTTTTTAAACGTACGGTAGCGCCAATCGACCGTCCGTTGGTTGGCTGCAGTGTAACGCGAGGCGTCTGAATGCCCTGCTGCTCTCACTTGCTCTACATCCGGCGCTGTGTCTGTGCCCGCCGGCGGCCAATCACACGCCCTCCTTCGTGGGGCTGCACAACTCGTCGCGTTTTGATTGGAGAACTCGACTCCGGGCCCCTGCCATTGGAGGATTGCGGAAGGTCCCGATGATGGATGCTTTTTATTTTACGCATGTAAAATAATTGAATACATTCAACAAACACATTCGATTTAGTAGGACTGTAAACGTTAAACTCTAATTGCAAACAGTTGCAACGCAAAGCAACGAGCGCTCTGATTAATCAGCGGGCGCCAGGATCGTGTGGGTCCACGCGAGGTCTGAGTAATCACCAGCGTTTTAATATATGACACGAGGCAACGCGACGCAGTGGCCAGGATGGAGCTACGTTAATAGCAATTAATAGTCGTAATGAAAATATCAGGGCAAAATAATCCCAATTAACAGTTTTGTCATGATCCTGGAGCTCTACTCCATCACGACAGCCGCAATCAGCCTTAATCACCGAATCACTCTTTTTTTTTTCACTGACACCCTAACACACCCACCCATTCCTCACCCAATGCCTAACTCCTTCCATCGCCCGGTCACTCACACCCACCCATTCCTCAACCTTTCGTCCTGAAACCGTTGTTTCTTTTCTCCATCTCTCCCTCACTTCCCCCGGAGACAGATAGTTTCAGGAGCCCAGACAGAACAAATCAAAGCACGATTGGGCTGATTTTATGGACTGTCTGAGTTTTGAGGTCGGTCAAACAACGCTGACCAATGCTTTGGCCAGGTTATTCGCTTTGGACGATATGTACGGGCACCTTGGGGCAAAGAATATGATTTCTCTTTATACTGGAAAATGAAAGGTAAACTTTGAGTCCACCAATTTTGACAGACCTCGGTGTTCCTTCTGCTGGTAAATTAAAGGCAAACCAAAACTGAAAGGGAAACCATTTGACAAGAGCTCTGTGTTCCTTCTGCTGGTAAATTAAAGGCAAACTAAAACGGAAACTGAAACTATTTAACATACCAGCGTGTTCCTTCTTCTGGTAAATTAAAGGCAAACAAAAAAACTGAAGGTGAAACTATTTGACAGAGCTCCACGTGCCTTCTCTTGGAAAATTAAAGGCAAACCAAAACCCAAACTGAAATAATTGAAAATACCTACGTTCCTCCTAGGTGCCTTCTCTTTAAAAAATGAAAGTGAAACCATTTCACTTTCTCTTGAAAAATGAAAGTGAAAGTGAAACCACTTAACAGAGCCTTCTCTTAGAAATAGAAAGTGAAAGGGAAAGTGAAAGCGTCCGACTGACCTTCGTGTTCCTTCTCCGACAGCCCGGCCTTCTTCATCTTCTTGGGCGTCTTCATGAAGAGTGGGAAGATGGTTCTGAGCCCCAGAATGTCCACAAACTTATGGCAGTTATCGGTCCCCTCGGGTCCGGTCATGCCGTGGTCCAGGACCTTCAAGGCGCTTGTTCTGGACATCTTCTTCTCTCTGCGGTGGGAGGGAAGGGAGAGAAAGACCCGAGTCGCGTCAGAACATGTTTTCACCATGAGGAGACGATGATATGAATATGGTTGTATGGTTTACACAGGAGGCTTTAGTGTTAGGGTAAGGGTTATAACCTGATGTATGATGAGGAAAGGATTGCAATATTGAACCAACTTTCATGTCATTATATTGCTGTAATTGATTTATTGCTCATATTTTTTTTATCTATACCGTCACACACACACACACACAAAACGTGGCGCAATAATAATGGGTAAACCCATTCAAAAACCTCACTGCAAAACGGTCTCAAACAACACTAGGAGTGTATAATACAAATCCCCGTCTCCAACATGAAACCCTGAGACACAACAACAGGGAATAGAAAAACGTCTGTCAAATGCTCTAATGGCATCTCTTCCTCCACCTATCAGGGTATGAAACACAGCCACTTCCCACCAATGACAGGTGGCGGTGTTGGGGCTTGACGAGAGACAGACAGACAGCGGGATGCAGCAGACAGCCTTGTCTGCGTGTCCAACAGAGAAGCCCGTTAGCGGGCAGCTGTCATGTCTTGACAGCCTCAGAGACGGGACCTGAAGCCCAGGATTTGATCTCTCGGTGTTGATTTGTGAAAAGGGTACGGGGAGGGAAGAGAGGCATGTGAATGTATCCACGTTTCAGAGACTAAATCCGTTGACATGGCTTGTTATAGGCATGGAGGTTTGGAAGTTGTATATAGTTTTTTTTTTATAGAATTTTTATATAACAGACAATAGTTATTTTGACTCAATTGGACCAGTGGTTTGACGTTGAGAAGGCAAAACAAAAAGGGTGTGCTTTATCAAACCTTGTGGGACTGACAATATAATAACACGTTTATAATTATAAAAAATTATAACAATCAGCTGTCGGGAAAAACAAACCAAGCCTCAACAGGACCGACGAGGCAGCGGACGCTGGTGTCAACCCCCGGGGGCTCAGACCCCAGGAATACATGAGGTGCTCGAATATTAATTAAAACCCATGACTGGCTGCTAATTGTCCAAACAAACAAACAAACAAACATCCGCCGCTACAAACATCAGTAGTTCAGTTTGGATAGCTTCTGTTAGAATTTCAGGCCCAAAAATCGGTTGAAAACAATTAGATTGATAACAATACGGTGCAATCTTTTGTAAAAAAAAACCAAAAAAATAAACGATTTAACAGATGTTAATTATAATCACGTCAGTCTCAACGAAATGTCTCCATGCTCGATCAGTCTGAACATCACGAGGATCCCAACCCCACCCTCCAACAACATGAAACAAATCCTCTTTGTTAACTCTATAACTATCGATCCATAGATTGGCGAGCGCAACACACTCCTCCTACACCTTTATTATAAAATCTCTCTCCCAACAGCTCACCCCCTTCCTCTCCCTCTCCATCCTACTCTACCAAAGCTAACACAGACGGTGCAGAAAAAGGATGTGGTGTTTCCACGGGATATTGAGCCGCCCTCTGCGTCTCTCCTTCTGCTGATGTGCTCATCAAAGCAGGAAGCCGGGGGGGGTTCACAACATGTGCGTCATGTCCCTTTATCAGCCCTTAAGGTCATCTGGCTTCAGATCAATCGGGCGGCCCGGGAAGGCAAGGCCCAGCCGATAGCCCTACGTGACGTTCTGCATCACAAAGCATGGTAAACACTAGCTAACTGACAACTGGAGAGACAAGCTGGAGACTTGCGACTGGAGAGACACGCAGGAAACTGTCAAACAAGCTGTAAGAGACAAGCAGCATACTAGCACACAACCTGAGAGAGACAAGCAGGAAACTAGCAAACAACCTGAGAAAGACAAGAAGGAAACTATTAACGACTGGAGAGACACACAGGAGACTAACGAACAACTGGAGAGAGAAGCAGGAGACTAGAAAACAACCTGAGACACGCAGGAAACTAGAAAACAACCTGAGAGAGGCAAGCAGGAAACTAGCAAACAACCTTAGAGAGACAAGCAGGAAACTAGCAGAAAGCCGGAGAGAGACAAGCAGGAAACTAGCAAACAACCGGAGAGAGACAAGCAGGAAACTAGCAAACAACCTTAGAGAGACAAGCAGGAGACTAGAAAAACATGAGAGAAACAAGCAGAAAAACTAGCAAACAAGTGGAAAGATGGGCAGGAAACTAGCAAACAACCTTAAGAGAGACAAGCAGGAAACTAGCAGAATGCCGGAGAGAGAGAAGCAGGAAACTAGCAAACAACCGGAGAGAGACAAGCAGGAAACTAGCAAACAACCTTAGAGAGACAAGCAGGAACAGCCAAACAGCTGCCCGAAAGAGAGTGACGCAGTGTTGATGTGATCCCTGAGCGGTGGCTCTCCCCCTCACCTGAGAGGACACGGGGACTCACCTGAGCATGAGGTTCATGAGCTGGAGCCCCTCCCCCTTGAGGAAGCGGTCCCGATTGGCCGACAGCATGAGGCAGGAGCAGAGGCTGTCGAACAGGTTCTCCATCATCTCCTGCTCCTCTGCCGTGGAGGGGTTGTGGCGCTTGAACACCTGGGGGGTAAACACAGGGGGTCTACTACGGCACAGCAAAGGATCATGGAGATCATAGACCACCGTTATGTTATGATGACTGGCTTTCATCCAGCGCAACGTTTCATTAATGATTATTATGGGATGCATTTCCCATTGAATTATGAATTCTCTCTCTCTCTCTCTCTCTCTCTCTCTCTCTCTCTCTCTCTCTCTCTCTCTCTCTCTCTCTCTCTCTCTCTCTCTCTCTCTCTCTCTCTCTCTCTCTCTCTCTCTCTCTCTCTCTCTCTCTCTCTCTCTCTCTCTCTCTCTCTCTCTCTCTCTCTCTCTCTCTCTCTCTCTCTCTCTCTCTCTCTCTCTCTCTCTCTGATCTGTGGAGTGCCGGTCTGTGCGTGGAGCTACAGCAGGACATGGCTTATTGCGCTCCACCCCGCCCATGTTGTGCAGCTCTGTACCTCACCAGCAGGGTTTAGCGGGCCCTGTCAGGGGTGTTTGAGCGGGGCTGTATAAATAAAGCACCAGAGGTGCTGGTGGGGCCAGAATAGCAACACAAATCACAGGGTTTACACCACAGCACAGCAAGGGATTGTGGGAGGGCACAGCACCCGAAAAGTAGCAAACTTTTAATGTGAAAGAGGATGTGACGTGAATGAAATGTGTGACACATTTAATGTGAAGGATTGCGCACGTAAAAAACAAGATGGGTTGTGTGTGTGAGAAAAGGTGTGTGTGTGTGAGACAAAGAGAGGTGTGTGTGTGTGTGTGTGTGTGTGTGTGTGTGTGTGTGTGTGTGTGTTTTCAACAACAAAAGTTTGCGCGCGTTTGTGTGCATGAGCAGGAGTGTGTGAGCATGAGTACCATATGTGTGTGTGTGTGTGTGCCTGAATAAATCAAGTTAATTAAGCGCGTGGTTGGGCCCACCGAGAGTTGCTGCAGAAGGACATCGATGCCGTCCATTTCCCCCAGCAGCTCCCTGGTGCCTGCAGGACGGACGGACACACAAACACACACACACACACACACTTAGCGTCACGTTCACCGCACAATTTAGATCGCGCGACACACAGCAGCATTAGCACACCGCCCACGCATTCTGGGAATTCCATTTTGGCGACTTCTGCAATTTATTTTCGAGTTGATAGAAAAAAAAACGCAACAAATTAGTTCCTAGCAAATTAGCGTTTTTAACAACCAGGGTATTGGAGGAGAAAAGGCGGTTGGAAATAATGACCACCGCCGGTCCATCGAGGCTATCGAGGAAGGGGGATATTGATTTGAGATAACGGATTTCTGTTTTGTTTGGCTTCCTAGTTTGACCTTCTTTTCACATCGGTTTGTTATTCAGACGCATAAAGAATCCATTTGTTGGCGTGGAAAGAGACAAAACAAACTGAGAAGGGACTGAGAAGTTGAGCGGTGAAAGCTACGCGACATTCAGGCCCCAGCGCCGCCGACAGAACCCCCCCGCCCCGAGGCTGAGGACTCACTGTCGTTGTTCTGCAGCACGATGGCCAGGATCTCGCTGCAGTACAGCTTGTTGGCATCAAAGGGCAGCTTTGCCTGAGAGACGGAGCAGAGAGGGATAAGGAAGTGGAAGGGGGGCTATCCCGGTCACCAGCCCCCCTCTGCAAACAGGGGCTGTCTCAGAGGCATCGCTGAGCCCCCGACAAATCCGCTCCGCGAGGTCGTCCTCTGAAACCCCTGGTTTATATCAACGGGGGTTGACATTATGCTGCTCGGGTTTGGAGGCTGACACTGATCCCCTGCTGTGGATACCCGCAGCACTCTGGTGTAATAAGTCGAGTTCAAATAGATGTGAATGATATTATAGCCACACATGGAAACTGCATTTCATACCAATGGTCTGTGGTACAAATATCCCCTTAGGACGACCTGTTGTGTGTGTGTGTGTGTGGAGTGAGTGTGTGTGTGTGTTTTGGTGTGTGTGTGTGTGTGTGTGTGTGTGTGTGTGTGTGTGTGTGTGTGTGTGTGTGTGTGTGTGTGTGTGTGTGTGTGTGTGTGTGTGTGTGAGTGTGAGTTAGGGATACACCGAATTTTCGGCCACCGAAAATGGCCCAAAAGCGCATTTTTGGTTTTCGGCCGAAATACTTCTATCACCGAAACAACACGGCCGAAACAGAAATTTGTGATGACGTAAACAAAAAGCGCGGCCAGCCCACACGCTTGTCTGGATAAGCGCCAATATGTCTGCGGTGTGGACGTTTTTCAATGTTTCTGAGAAAGACCCACGTATAGCGATTTGCAAACATTGCAATGCCTTGATTTTAATGAAGTTAGTACACAGCCATAGCCATAAATGCAATGGCACTAGGGTGGCCGCGGTGTGGACATTTTCACACCGAGTGATACACCGGTATTACCGAGTATAAACGGTATCAACTTTGAAACTAGGTCAACCGCCATCTTCTCCGTCAACTCTCCTCTCACACTCGGTGACAGCATCTGGCAGCGGCCAATTCTCGGTGACAGCGTCTTATAATGTTCTATATACTGTATAATAGTATAATACAATATCACGACCAAAAGCTCTGTGCGCCTCCGGATGGCCTTTGCTCGAGGAGCTCTTGTAGGGATTGGGCTTCACAGGGTTTGTTTACCGGCGTTGCTATGGTTACCAGTCTTGAGCGTTCCACTCAAGACCGGAATCTTTTTTTATTACTGGAAAAAAAATAATACAAAATAACTGTGTTGGTCTCAACACTGGTAATACCGCATACCGCGGCAACCCTAAATGGTACTAATAATTGACATAATAATTTCTTTCGGTGTTTCGGTTTTCGGCCTTGGTTTCCTCATTTTCTGTTTTCGGTTTCGGCCAAGAATTTATTTCTGTGCATCCCTAATATGAGTGTGTGTGTGTGTGTGTGTGAGTGTGAGGAGTGAGTGAGTGAGTGAGTGAGTGAGTGAGTGAGTGAGTGAGTGAGTGAGCCTCACCTTGACCCTCTTGAGCAGCCACTGCATGAGGCCCTGCTGTGCGGCCTCAGTGCAGAGACCGGGGCGGAACTCCGCCATGTTCTCCACGATGGCTGCAGAGAGGAGAAGAGGGAGTCACAAGCAGAGGACAATCAACCCCATGTCACGCCACCTGCTCTAACCCAATGTTATTTGGACAGAGCTCCACAGAGGAAGTACAGAAAAACACCTAAAAGCACGGGAATTGTCGGACAATCTTGAAACCAGCTCTCTACTAGTAGAGGGGGTATTTGGACAGGAGTGTCACGTGAGGTGTGTACGTAAACACCTAAGTGTGTGGGTGTTGTCGTGACAGTCTGTGTGTGCCATGTGTGTGTGTGTGTGTGTGTGTGTGTGTGTGTGTGTGTGTGTGGTGTGTGTGTGTGTGTGTGTGTGTGTCTCGCAGGGTATCTGCAGGTTTCAGCAAGTCAAATTAAAGACTTTTTAATACCACCCTGAATGACATTTAAGACCTAAAACACACGCGATGGTGGGGGTTGGCAACAGACGCGAGCCAACTTCGGAAACGGACGTCTTTCAGCCGACTGTCCTTGAGTTTGCACCTACCCATTGTCGCAGACTAGCTAGCAAGCACGCAGATAATCGTTTATATATGCAGCTAGCAAGAAAGAAGCCTCTCTACATGTCCTCCCTGAAAAGTCACTCGAGAAAAATAAAAAAATATATAGTCCTGCCCCGACAAATTTAAGACCTTGAGTTACAGTATTTAAGACCAGCATATGACATTTGTAACGAATTCAAGACTTTTTAAGGCCTTAAATTTAGAAACATGAATTTAAGACTTTTTAAGGATGCGCGGACACCCTGGTGTGTGTGTGTGTGTGTGTGTGTGTGTGTGTGTGTGTGTGTGTGTGTGTGTGTGTGTGTGTGTGTGTGTGTGTGTGTGTGTGTGTGTGTGTGTGTGTGTGTGTGTGTGTGTGTGTGTGTGTGTGTGTGTGTGTGTGTGTGTGTGTGTGGCAGAAGCTTACGTGTGAACCACTGTTACGAGCAATCGTCATAATCATGACACACGGATGATAACATGGCCCATGCATTTTCTGCAGTGCTTGTGATTCTGAACATATTGCCCTATTTGGTCATAAATAAGGATAATTCCTCATGCTGCAGTAGCAGAACACAGTGGTTAAGCCCTGCGGTGTGGTTTGTACGTGTGTGCGTGCACGTGCTTCGTATGTGTGTGCTCGCGGTCTAACGTGCACGTACAACAACACAAACCGCAGCTTCCCCTTGACATATAGCCCCAATCCGCTGGTAGAATCGTCTTAGCAAGGCTGATTCACCACAAACACACCACCATGGAGGGAGGGAGGGAGGGAGGGAGGAGGATGGAGGGAGGGAGGGAGGGAGAGAGGAGGGAGGGGAGGGAGGGAGGGAGGGGAAGAGAGGGAGGGAGGGAGGGAGGGGGAGAGAGCGAGATAGAGACAGAAACAGAGACAGAGACAGAGAGCAAGAGAGCGAGAGAGCGAGAGAGCGAGAGAGAGGAAGTGAGAGACAGACAGAGAAAGTGTGAGAGAGACAGAGCACAGAGACGGAGAATGCATGGAGAGCAAATGTCAACAGATTTAAGTAAGAGAGCGAAAAGAAGTAAGAAAGTGAGAAAGAGAGCAAGAGGGCGAGACCGAAAGAAGGTCAGAGACACGGAGAGAGAGATCACGTCTTCAGCACTTCGTCTTCTCCAGCCCTCCTGTGGCTTTGAATTCCTTCAACAGCCAACACCCCAGCAAGGGATTATGGGAGATGGTGTTTCTTGGCTGCGGTTGAGAGCAGCGCGGGAGAAGCTGGCCCCCAGAGCTCCAACAATAGAGGGGAGGAGTCCAAAAACCCTCCTGGCTCTCCTCACACCAAAACCAATCTCACTGAATGCAGATCTCTTCTCTGGTGTCTCTTCTCTGGCTGGAAAATAACTTCACTATCTCACGTAGAAGTCAAACTCTTAACAAAACTCCTCATGGCAGGAATTTGGGAAGGTTATCCCCTTAAATATAACCTCTTTGAGACTACTGATGCTGTGAAGTCATCATTGTTTCGTGTGTGAATTTAAACTCAGTTGCACACCTTACAGGAGTGACGGCCACACAGACCACAGACCCATCAATAAAAGGGAACGTTGCCATGGTTACTAAAGCGAGTATCCAACGTTAGTATGGTTCTTTGTTTAGCCCGTCACCACGGTGACGGTCTCCCGGAGGGCTTCACAGCCCACGTTGGACCGCGACCCCTCGAACAGTACATGGTCGATATCTCCCCAAACCCGCCCGTTGAGGAGGCCGCGCTGCATCATGGGAAGGCAGCAGGTGAAGCATGGTGGAGCTGGGGGGGCCGACTGGCGGCAGTACCCACCCAGCGTGTTGTAGACGCCGTCTGCCTCCTCCTTCACCTGCTCATCCAGACGCTCCATGTTCTGCACCAGCAGGGCCACCACCTGACCCTCCAGCTGTAGGAGACACACACACACACACACGTTACCATAGGAACCCAGACCACCTGACCCTCCAGCTGTAGGAGACACACACACACACAGGTTACCATAGGAACCCAGACCACCTGGCCCTCCAGCTGTAGGAGACACACACACACACACACACACACACACACAAACACAAACACACACGTTACCATAGGAACCCAGACCACCTGGCCCTCCAGCTGTAGGAGACACACACGTTACCATAGGAACCTGGCCCTCCAGCTGTAGCACACACACATACACACACACACACACACGTTACCATAGGAACCCAGACCACCTGGTCCTCCAGCTGCAGCACACACACACACACACGTTACCATAGTAACCCAGACCACCTGACCCTCAAGCTACAGAACACACACACACACGATAGGAACCCTGAATTGTTATTTACTTCAATATGAAACAAATAAAGAAAAATGCGTGTCTCTCACACACAAACCCAGTACCCTTTCAAATTCGTCATCATAGGCCCATGGCCGGAACACATTATGGGAATTATTAGATGGTTTAGATTCTATCAAAAGTCAGTCAGTCAGTCAGTCAGTCAGTCAGTCAGGCAGACAGTCAGACAGACAGACAGTCAGTCAGACAGACAGACAGACAGGCCTCACCAGGGCGTCGATGAGCACCTCGGCCCCCTCCTCGCTCTCCTGCAGCGTGTCGATGTCCGTCAGCTCCTGCAGCAGGTCCACCACCGCGATGGCGATATGTGGGCCCGTTAAGGTCACTTCCTGCATGTCACTTCCTGTGGGCCGCATCGTCTATCCTACGGCGAGTGCACCGCCGGCCGCAGCCACAACACACTGGACGCGTCTGCTCTGGGTCCTAGGTCATCTAGCGCGTGCCTGCGCGTCGTCGTGACTTCTACATTTTATTTTTAAGTCATATCAATCGTAAACAAAACGTCATCCAATATAAATCTTAATCGATCTAAAACATGATCTCTTAAAAATGGGACTCATGGGAATAAACCCTGAATGGGGACCCGCCCAGAGGAGGGCGGTAACGCCCTGGTCCGTCCCGAGTGGGGCGGCGGTGGGGGTCCGCACAGTGGAGGATATCAGTGTTCTCGTGGCTCAGCAGGCCCAGCAGGGAGTGCACGGCGTTGAGCTCCACCAGCAGGTGGTACAGGTCGGGCATGGTGGCCACCACGTGCATCTCCTGGATGATGTCGTTCAGGTCCAGCTCCGCCTCCATAAACCTGCAGCCCAGAGGGCGATAGGGTGGGGGGGTTATAACGGGTCGTACCATGAGGATAAAGCACACGCACAGTGCATAGATTGAAGACAGTCATAAAACTTTATCTGACAACATTGGTCCATTTCCTGTTGGGTGAACGGGGGTGCTTTTATCCGGAAACTTGCGGCAACTTTGTCATTTCTTTGTTTATCAATTTTAACATCAATGTCCTGTTGAACGTCGTCGCATCACTCCACCACTAGCCATTATGTGAACAGCAGTAGTTAGCTCTGATAGCTCTGCGAAACAAATCCAACACAATGAATGGTAGCCATAAAAATACTGCCGCTCAATAGTATAAAATATGGCCTTTGTATTCCTATGATAATCTAATGGGTAGGATGTTTACTAGAGACCCATAATAACTGTGACTGCGTACATTAAAATGGAAGAGGGAAATGTTTAAGTATGGTCACTGAAGTCCATTGAAAAATGTTTAGGTTTAGGTTGACTGGAGTCCTAAATGTGTAGGTTAAAGGGACGACTGGAGTCCTTAATGTGTAGGTTAAAGGGAAGACTGGAGTCCTTAATGTGTAGGTTAAGGGGACCAGTGGAGTCCTTAAAGTGTAGATTAAGCGGGTTGACCGTAGTTCTAAAAGTGTAGATTAAGGGGACGACTGGAGTCCTTAATTTGTAGGTTAAATTGACTACTGGAGTCCTAAATGTATAGGTTAAGGGTCTGACTGGAGTCCTTAAAGCAGACATATTACACCACCAGGTTTGAGTGTGATTAGCCTTACAAGCTGTTTCGAAAATCTGCCCCATATGACATCACTAGTGGGCGTGTCCACCTAGATCTGTGCTGGATAGATGAGCAACGCTTACTTCAGTCCACTGGGTAGGCTGGTAGACTGATCTATCCAGCACAGATCTTGGTGGACACGCCCACTAGTGATGTCATATGGGGCAGATTTTCGAAACGGCTTGTAAGGCTAATCACACTCACATCTGGTGGTATAATATGTCTCCTTTAATGTGTAGGTTAAGGGGATGACTGGAGTCCTTAAGGTGTAGGTTAAGGAGTTTGGCGCTCACTTCTCAGGGTTGTCGGGGAACTTGATCCTCAGCTCTTGGTTCTTGTAGGACCTCTTCTCAAAGGTCAGGATCATCTTCTTCACGGAGCTCTCGTCCACCGGTTCGCCCTACAGACCAGAAGTACAGCCCAGATATGAAAAACAGAGAATAGAGTTGGCAATAATGAGACGCTTCGCCCTGATTCGTTCACATGTGTACAGCAAATAAGTGCACGAATCCAGTCCTGTATTTAGTGCCCTACTTAACACCCATACGTCGCCCCAAAGGAAGTGCGCAACTTGAATACATAAATTGTATTAAAATATCCCACAATGCACTACGGTTCTCACTTTCATTGATTCGTACGGTGACAAGGAACACCTGTTGGCCTGTATGCGCACGTCAGATTCCCTCAATAGTTTAATATCCTGTGTTCAGTAGAAGCAGGGAACGAGGCATTGGGGAAAGAGGGAGTCTGGTCCAGGAGAGAAGACGTTTACTCCTGAGGCTTCGATGGCCATGATCGTGAGCTGATATTTAGAGCTGCATTCTTAAAGGGCACACCGCAGGAGACTTCGGGTTTCTCCACAACGAGCAGGTGATTTACTTGATTACAGCGAAAAGGCCACACTGTGGGGCTTAAACGCCAATGTAGCATCATTAGGATAATGACAGGGGTGCGAAATTACACTCTTCTGACATTATAGACCATTAAAGCACTTAGCTCCGAGCCGTTCAGCGGGCGCGGGTGGATTCACAGGGGGTGAGAGAAATCAACCTCAACAGCTTTAAAAAGGTTTCAGGGCAAAACCTAATTGCATTAAACAGGGCAACCTTTAACGTTTCTTTAAAACAGGTGGCGGCTGCTCTACTTTACTTTCGTGTGTGATGCCAATGGATGAAGGAACTAGGATGAAAGCGCAGTGAAATAAAGCATGGATTGCTGAAGGTTCATTTCACAACTGCTAATATGATGGATAGCTAAACACAGTCAAAGGGGCGTTTTATCACAATAATAGACAACAAACAATACAAGGGAACTTTTTTGTAATTACTCTGTAATTAATCAGCATCAATATTAACCGTTATGAATAAAATAGCTTAACATACTTTTTAAAAGCCCATATCACATAATAAATAAACATGAACGTGAAACCATGACGGTATGAAATAAGGATAGAAGAAACGATGGAAGGAAGGAAGAAACAAACTTAGGATAGACGAAATCTTGATGAAGGAAGAAGGAAGTAAAGGTAGAAAGTATGGAAGGATGGAAGTGACGGTAGGAAGTAGGAAGGATGGAAGTGAAGGTAGGAAGTAGGAAGTGAAGGTAGGAAGTAGGAAAAAGGAAGTGAAGGTAGGAAGTAGGAAGGATGGCAGTGAAGGTAGGAAGAAGGAAGTGAAGGTAGGAAGAAGAATGGATGGAAGCGAAGGTAGGAAGTAGGAAGAAGGAAGTGAAGGTAGGAAGTAGGAAGAGGGAAGGATGGAAGCGAAGGTAGGAAGTAGGAAGAAGGAAGTGAAGGTAGGAAGTAGGAAGGATGGAAGC
>OLKM01001557.1:105144-115144 GCA_900291075.1 Melanogrammus aeglefinus
CATGGTGCTGAAGGTGGTTGCCATAGTAACGTCAGGGATGGATACAGCGAGGGGTTTGGTCAAGGCCTTCTGAATTGGCTGCGGTGCTTCATGTATGAAAGAAGAGTGACGAAGACGCAACGCAGCCAGTCTTCGTCTGCGTCAGTGAAACGCACAACACTGTGCGTTGCAGAGGAAGGCCAATGTGTGCGTCTTTGCGTTAATGTTATCGACCCCTCAGCTCATAGCCCCGGTATTCAAAGTATTCAGAATAAACACTATTGTCTGCTTCACTCTCCAAACACACACACAAACACACACAGACACGCACACACACACACACACACACACACACACACACACACACACACACACACACACACACACACACACACACACACACACACACACACACACACACACACACAAACACACACTCACAGAAACACACAGACACACATACACAGATAGACACACACACACACGCTTACACACAAACATACACAAACACACACACACATGCATATACACAGATACACACACACACACAAATACACACACACACACACGTTTGCCGGCTGTCATGCCCACTTCTGACACCATCACAGATAAACTGATGGAATGATTTTCTTCTTCAGTGGTTTTCTTCTCCCACGGGGGTGAGCTGGTGGGTGGAGGTGTGAGTATGGGGGTGAAGACGGTGGGGGTGTGCCAGGGGAGGTCGTAAATGGAATCTTCTGTGATTGGTTGATGTCCTTTTTTTCACTCTCTGTCAATGTCGCTTCTGTGTTCTGCTGCTTTACGAGTGGAAAATTAAAATGTTCTTCCAGGTGAAAAATTTAAGGATTGCAATATATACTGTATATTGCAATCCTTAAATATATATATATATATATATATATATATATAATATATATATATTATATATATATAATATAATAATATTATATAATATACACGTACGTACGATCAAACATAGCATATTGGAGAAACAGGTGGACAGACCACAGTAAAATAAGAAAACACCATCATTACTTACTCTTCCCTCCAATGACTCCCATCTCTCCTTCTCTCCCTCACACATGCATGCATACATGCACACGGGTATAGACGCATAAACACATGCAAACACACACACAGAGAGACACACCAAACACACACACACAGACCCAGAGACACACCCACAGTACACACACACAAGCACACATAAACACACCCACACACACATACACACACACTTACGCACAGAGACACACGCACAAGCACACACACACACACACGCACAGACAGACACACACACACCCACACACTGAGACACATGTACACGTACACACAGACACAAGCACACATAGACACACGCAAAGACACGCACACACGGACAAAGAGACACACACACACAGACAGAGAGACACACCATCACACACACACACACACACACACACACTAACACAGAGACAAACGATCACACAAACACACACACACACGGACAGAGACACACGCTCACACACACACACACGCACACGCACACAGACACGGACACGGACACGGACACGCACACACACCCGCAGAAACAGACCAAAAGCCACTGTTATCATATCTGGCGTGTTAAAAATAAACAGAGCACCCGGGGTCTAAGAACAGATGCCAGCCCGACAGGAAGTGGAGGAAGCAGAATGAACACGCCAAGCGCCGCTAAACGGCGTCTGGGAGCCGGAGAACCCGTTTAGCGAGCTGGCACCGGCCCCCCTCGCTCCCGCAGCGTCCAACTCCCCCCCCTCCCCCCCTCCCTCCCCCCCATGTCCTGTCCCACCTCACCGCCTCCATTTTGTCTCCCTCCGTCATTTCTCTTGGGGGACAATCACGGATTTGATGCCAGCTGCTTCCCTGCGCCTGAAGCTCAGCCAGAACCCATCCGATTCTTCTTCTTCTTCTTTGTCTTCTTCTTCTTCTTCTTCTTCTTCTTCTTCTTCTTCTTCTTCTTCTGCTGGCAGACGGCAGACGACAGGAAACGCCTCTGATGGGATGCTCCTTCCTGTGGAGAGCAGCTCTCAGGAACTCCTGCTGGGCCAGGCCTCAGATCAGGAGTTAGAGAGTTAGACAGGCCTCAGATCAGGAGTTAGAGAGTTAGACAGGTCTCAGATCAGGAGTAAGAAAGGTCCCAGATCAGCTGTGAGACAGGTTTCAGATCAGGAGTTATACAGAGTTAGATAGGTCTCAGATCAGGAGTTATAGAGAGTTTGACTGGTATCAGATCAGGAGTTAGAAAGAGTTAGAAAGGTCTCAGATCAGGAGTGAGACAGGTTTCAGATCAGGAGTTAGACAGGTTTCAGATCAGGAGTTATACAGAGTTAAATAGGTCTCAGATCAGGAGTTAGACAGGTCTCAGATCAGGAGTTAGAGAGTTAGACAGGTCTCAGATGAGGAGTAAGAAAGGTCTCAGATCAGGAGTGAGACAGGTTTCAGATCAGGAGTTATACAGAGTTAGATAGGTCTCAGATCAGGAGTTAGACAGGTCTCAAATCAGGAGTTAGACAGGTTTCAGATCAGGAGTTAGACAGGTTTCAGATCAGGAGTTAGACAGCTTTCAGTTCAGGAGTTAGACAGGTTTCAGATCAGGAGTTAGACAGGTTTCAGATCAGGAGTTATACAGAGTTAGACAGGTTTAAGATCTGGAGTGAGACAGGTTTCCGATCAGGAATCAGACAGGTTTCAGAATAAGACTCAAACAGGTTTGAGATCAGGAGGTAAATTGCGTCAGAGAAGAAGTTGTGGGGTTTAAAGGTGTCATTGCATAGTTTTTTCATTAATTTTGCGGTGGTCACTAGTAGCAATGAATGCCCCGTAACTTGGCGGTTCTACACAGGGGCCTACAGTCCCCGTGCCCCTGTAGACATGTCCCTGGCCCCCCCTGTGGCTCCCCCGTGCTGACCAAATGAACAATTATGATTTTACTGATTTTACGGAACTAATGAGACGCAACATTCTACACGGGCAAATTAGAGCGGAGCACCCAAACACCGTTGTGCTACTGCTCGGTGAATGAGAGCTCAGCAACTACTCTTGGAGAAAGTAGCCACGATTTCTCCTGTTGCAAGAGTCCAAGGCAAGCAAAACGATTTATTTTCGTAAGTGACTTGTTGGTCTTGCACAAAACCGTGTTCTGCAGTTTCTCACACTGATGATGAAATTAAGCTTGAAAATGTCTGGTCTCGATATATTTAGAAACGTAATCATATCTAAGCAAACTCATCGAAGAAGAAGCGAGTATCCAAATATCCGTATCCTTGCTAGGTCTAGGGTACACAATGTTGTGATGATAACCACGTATTTTCATCCGTTTTGGCTGCTGCATTGGGATAACAAATGCCCGTGTTAAGTAGGGAGGGATGGTTGTGCAAAGAAAAGTAATGCAAAGCCCCTACATTTTTAAAATTCTAATAGCAGCTATCGTGAAATGAGGAAAGTACAGTAGAACAGGGAAGTTTTCTTTGAGGGTCTTTAGATTCTGCAAGATTGCTGTAACCCTTCCAGTAAGCACAGCCTCTTGGGAACACAGTTTCTCCACACTGAAACTGATAAAACAAATAGGAAATGGCACATTGTTTTGCATTTCGTTGTTCCCTCAAGGTTTTTTTTCCACATAGACACACTGTATTTGTAGCCTGTAATGTATTTTTTATTTTTCATTTTTTTATGGCCTTACCGCTCTTGCACACTTACACAAAACAAATGTTTAGACGGTTTTGATGATTTAGGGCATTCACTTACATGAGTGAAGCGCGGAATTGAACCAGTAAAATCAAAAAGGGGCATGTTTGAATCTTGTGCACGGGCACGTTGACTATGGGCATGGGCTATAAACGCGCGCTAGCGCTAGTTTTAGCAAGTTGTCTTGTCAGGAGAGATGCACCCACCGGTGTGTTGCAGTTTCTGTTCATTGAGCCTCGGTTTGAGTAGTCTGTTTACGCTCTGTGTCCCGGTAAATGTTTGTAGGTATAGCGTTTTCACTGTCACACACAAATACTTCCTGTTTGCGGTGCAGGCTGGGTAATGTAGTTAATCGCTACACATAGGTAATGGTTTGCTATGCTCAGCGTTGCTACTTAAAACTACACTCTACACTCACTCACTGGTGGTAATTAGGGGTGGGAATCTCTTGGCACCTCACGATTCGATTCCGATTATGAGGTCAACAATTCGATTCTGAAGCGATTATCGATGCATCTTGATGCATCTCGATGCAACAATTTTTTTCTATGTAGCCTACAGGAGCGTCGCTAGCAATTGAAAACATTCGGGGCTGTAGCCCAGAAGTTAGAGAGCTTTTAAAACGGGTGTTTGGGAGGGTTTCTCCTCCGAGAATATTTGAAAATCGGGCTGATGAACATTCAATTGTAACGTAGTTTGAGAAGTAAAAGAAAGACCAATCGTCATGTCGGACTGACCTCACGATCATTGTCAATGTCAACCATAAAACTTTGTTTTCCCCAAAAGCCCTGTCGTCTGTCGTTTATGGTGGGTTGTCCAAAGGCTGCTGATTTTATGCGTGTTGGACACCGCAACAGTGGGTCACTCTGTTATAACCTGCATGAGAGTTCAATGTTGTCATTAGCTGTTACGTCTTTCTGACCAATCGCAGTTCAAGGCCGACCTGGGCTGTACCACTTCGGGAGGGGGCGCTCAGTTGTCCCCTATAGACAAAATCGAATTGGTTGCGCCGTTGACGCGTTAACGGCGGCCCACAGGGAATTCTCCCAACTCTCCCGATTACCGCTCGCGTGCGTGTGTGCGTGCGTGCTTGCGCGCGCGTGTGTGTTATTCGATTGCCTGGTAAACGTGTAGGCCTACGGTAATATTCATACTGGTTTAAATAATACATTTGATAGTATTTCCCATCGTTGCTGAACAAGAGTTTTGTTTGAAATTAGGTGATAGAAGTTTAACGGTACCACTGTCATGCATCTACCCGATGTCAAGTGGACCGGGTTGAATTCACTGCGGGTCTCTCTTCTTATATCCATCTTGCCAAATATATTTTATTACTGTCCTTCTAACACTCTGATCTCACTAAAAGGCTAGCAGCACGAAACAGCATTATGGACAACATGCGCTATGCATAGGGAAGAAAGAATACCAACGCTGAATTTGCAACATTCTGCAACAAATGATTCTAAATCTGCCCATATATGGACATGTCAGAGTTTTGCGGTTTCCACTCGCTACAATGTTGCATCTGTGGCCGCTGGTAATACGACCACAAAGAAGTAAACTATACGGGGCTATCTTCATCATTATGGTTTTGTTTTTTTGACGGCACAGCGATCCGGGGCTATTCCCAAAAGATCCGGGGCTATAGCCTCGAATGCCCAGGTCTAACGACGCGCCTGGTAGCCTACATTTCCATGCGGGATTTTAAAATATATATATGGGTTTGCTACTCAGAGTTGCTAATCACTTCCTACTTTTGTGATGATCATTAAAGACATCAACAGATGAATTAACTTATCTAATATTTCATAAGAGAGAAAGCTTTTGTCACAAATATGACTTTCTATGAACAATGCAATAATCAATGCAGCTTGCATTATAACACAATATGGAAGTATGCAAAAAAAAATAGGTTGCAGTTTTATTTTCTTCCTAATCTTTCTTTTTTATGTCATTAAAGGAAAAGCTGCCCTTGAATTAGAAGGAGTTCTTGTGTCTGGCTGTGAGTTTGCGCGCATGCTACGTAGGCTGAATCGCAATCGTGTCAAGACAAATCAGATTGGCCCAATACACACTGAAGATAAATTAAATATTTTTAAAATGACAAAAATTGTCCCTTTCCCGTTGCAGCAGACAAAAATATATACATATATATATTTTTTTAAATTTCGATTATTAATTTATCGGCATCGAGACGGAATCGTTCTAGCGAGAATCGCGATGCATCGAAGAATTCGATTATTTTTCCCGCCCCTAGTGGTAATGCAATGGGGCTTGTGTGTGGAAGTCTAGTGTATATTTAGTGTTTAATGTGCAATGTTGCTTGTGCAGGGAATTATTGCATTTCTTCAATTGTTGCATACTCTGTTTAAACACTAATTACTTTATACTATACTATATTATACTAAATACTGACTATATTGTAATTTATAGTTGTATATTATTTAGAATTTATAGTATATCATGTATGTGGCTATCAATATTGTTGTTTACATCGTAGCCTTTCTATTTTACAGGTTTATAACCTATTATTTGTGGACTAAAACAACTACATAAGAAATATATAACAAAGCAAATTGCTGATATGATCCTAAGTGATGCAAACAAACGTCCCACTGACCCACAGTGCCTCTTTAAGCAGAAGTGGAAAGTACCATGTCGTTAAAGACTTCCTGTTTGATCAAAGCTGCTCTTAAGACTTCGACATGCAGTCATACAAAACGCACAGAAAGACCAACCACTGACAGGGCTAGGACGATAAGTTAAACTCTGTCGAAACAGCTTAGACCAGAATATGGCTGAGGTGATTTACGCAACGCCCAACATGATGACCAAGGCCAGGCATACACAAGGAGAGAGAGAGGAGGGGATAGTGGACAGCTGCGCTAGCCCTGAGAGCCCCAGAGATCAACACCAGGACTCTGCGGGGACAGAGGAGTCCTCCAAGTCTCTGGGAACAGGAAGAAGTCAGCGGCCGGACGCTGTGAGTCCTCCTAGGTGTCCGATCAGGGCTGTGGTGGTGCTACTGGGCCTGCTGTCTGCGGTCCTGCTGGCTGGACTGCTTGGGTTGGCCGTAAAATACAAGACCGACATGGAGAAGACTGTAATGGAGAAGAATGTAAGCATGGAGAGAGACAAGCAACTTCGCCTAACGCTGAAGAATTTGAAGGAACAGAGAGACGCACTGCTTTGTCAACAGTTCTGTCCAAGTGGTTGGGATAAGTTTGGTTGTAAATGTTACTTGTTTCCCGAACAACTAACCTGGAAGGAGAGCAGGGAGTTATGTGTTTCCCATGGAGCAGATCTGGTGGTTGTGGACAGTAAAGAGGAGATGGACTTCATTAACAGTTACATGTCCCACGGGTGGCTCGGAGCGACAGATGAGGCCGTTGAAGGGATGTGGAGATGGGTTGATGGGACCGTCCTGTCACTGGATAACCCCTCATGGAGACCGAGGGGGACCTGATGGTGGTGAGGACAAGAACTGCTTATGGGGGTTCTGGGAGCAGAGCCAATATAAATGGGCAGATAACAGCTGTGAACACACAAACTTGGGCTTTGTGAACAAAATTTGATAAAATGATTGAAAACCTTTCTTTATGACTATTTTTTACATCTTGATGCCAACATACATCAGCTGTTTTGTTTCATACTTGTTGGGTTCATTCATTCGATAAGAGCTGGGATTGCCTGCAAGCGGTTCCTTAAAGGGAGATACTGTGAGTACTTCAGTGGTCACTGCAGGAGCGGTACATAGATGCTGCTCTTGTCACTTTATTTTTTCAATGTTTCCTCAGTTGCTCTTGGTGTTAGCGGCTGGGGTTAGGAGGTAAAGAGTCAGACATTTGGCTGACATCATTGGCTGGTATATAGTGTCTGCAAACCACATTAGAGGCCCTATTTTAACGGTCTAAAACGCAAGTGAGAAGTGCAAAAGGGAAGTGGCTTTGTGGGCAGATCTCTGGCGCTGCTGCTATTATACCGGCGGATGAATGACTCTTGCGTCCAACGCAAATCTAAAATGGGTTGGGCTGAATACCTGTAGGTTTGTTTTGGGAGTAACATGCAATAAACCAATGAGAGTGCCATCTCCAATCTTAATTTCTTATTAATGACTCCTATAGAGCAACCTGACACGAATCACAGCACAAAAAACCGATGTCGATTTTCGGGGACACTCTCCCTCTCATCTGGGCGCTTTCAGCATTCTGTGTCAACACTCGGCTTCGTCCTTCTCCGCCCCCTCGCCCCACCTCCTGCCAACCCCACTCTGATTGGTTACCTTCCGGAAGAGCATGTTGCAGCATTGCCATATATGGAAAGTCCGGATTGTTCTACGCAGATAAATCCCGAAAATATGAACAAGTGAATGGCGATCGGCGCCCCTAGTGTTGAGCTCTCTGCACAGCCACCCAAGACCATCAGCAGGGAATACGTCTAAATGCATGTACGTCATTATTTGACGATGTTTATGGTTAAACATGACATAATATAATTCATAACATTTATAGGTCATAAAATTCGAAAAAGCATAATAGGTGCTCTTTAAGAGCCATGAGCGCATTTGAACCTGACGAGTTGATATTTTGACCATTGGTACCAAATTTTTAATAATATTTCACTCAAAATAAATGATATATCAAACCCAAATTTGAAATCAATTTAAAGTATGTAGAAGAATCTGAACATTAATGAAAGTGATGCTGCAAGACGTACCACTGACACACAGTGTCTCTATACGCAGAAGTAGCAAGTAACATGTGGTTAAAGACTTCCTGTTTGATCAATGTTGTTCTTTAGACTTTGACATGCTGTCATACAAAACACACAGAAGGGCCAAGCACTCATAGGGGTAAGAGGATAAGATAAACTCTCTGAAAACGCTTAAGACTAGAATATGGCTGAGGTGATTTACGCCAGACCCAACATGATGAACAAGGTCAGGTATACAGAAAGAAAGAGAGAGGAGAGGATAGTGGACATCTACGCTAACCTTAAGAGCCCCAGAGATCAACAGCAGGACTCTGCGGGGACAGAGGAGTCCTCCAAGTCTCTGGGAACAGGAAGATGTCCCAGGTGTCCGATCAGGGCTGTGGTGGTGCTTCTGGGCCTGTTGTCTGTTGTCCTGCTGGACTGGACTGCTTGGGTTAAATACAAGACGGATCGTGGAGAAGACTGTAAGCATGGACAGAGACATGGTACAACTTCTCCAAAGGCTGAAGAATTTGACGGAACAGAGAGACGCACTGCTTTGTAAACAGGAATGTCTCTAGACGGTTGGAAGAAGTTTTGTTGTAAATGTTACCGGATTTCCAACGTGTTAGGACCCTGGAATAAGAGCAGGGTGTGTTCTGTGTTTAATACGGAGCAGATCTGGTGGTTGTGGACAGTCAAGAGGGGCTAGAATTCATTAGCAGGTACGGTGGCAACATCTGGCTTGGAGAGACAGATGAGGCCAGTAAAGGGATGTGGAGATGGGTTGATGGGAGCAGAACCAATATTAATGGACAGAAGAGAGCTGTGAAGCCAGAAACGGGGGGGGGGCTTTGTAAACAAAATTGAATAAAATGATTGATGAAAGCATTTCTTTGTGACTATCTTTTACATTTTAAGTACAACAGACGTTGGCTGTTTGTTTTCGTACTTGTTGTGCTCCTCCATTGGATAAGAGCTGTGATTGGCTGTAAGGTGTTCCTTAAAATGAGATATCCTGAGTACTTCACTGGTCACTGCAGGAGCTGTACATAGATGCTGCTCTTGTTACTTTATTTTTTCAATGTTTCCACAGTTGCTCTTGGTCCTAGAGGCCGAGGTTAGGAGGTAAAGAGACAGACAGTCATTAAACTGGTCTTCAGCTGCCGCAAACCACACTAGTTCTCTATCTAGGGCTGCCTTTGTCCCCTCAACGATGTGAAGATCAATCTTCAGATTGAACATGAACAATGGACATTTATAACCAAGAACCAAGATAAATGGGCAACTGAGAGCAGTGACGAACAGAACAGGGGGCTTTGTGAAAAGAAAATAATAAAATGATTGTTGAAAACATTTCCTTTTTTTTCTCACATGTACCTCTTCACTCTGGTATTTTTTTTTTTCATAATTTTGGGTTCCTTCATTGGATAAGATCTGTGATTGGCTGCAAGGTGTTCCTTAAAGGAGATGACATGAATGCTTCACTTTTGTTTGTCCCCTCAATGTTGTGAAGATCACCCTTCGGAAAACGGAACAGACATTTATAACTGTGTTTAAAGTGAGCGTAAAAAAAGACTTTTCGTGAGAAAAAAAGGTGAGAAACTCGCATCAAAAACAC
>OLKM01001557.1:117644-123156 GCA_900291075.1 Melanogrammus aeglefinus
GGATGAAGTATAAGACGGAGAACGCGTGGTTAATGTACGGGCGATGGAACCAGGGGGAAAAAGGGTTGTCGAAGTTGATTATCCACTTGGGATAAAGAGATCTCTCCTCCTTTTTCTCTAGCTCTCCCCTGCCACCCGGCAAGGAGTCCATTTGGGTTAGCATCGAGCTACACGGTTACCGACAATCCACTTACCCGCGCAGACGGCCTAACTGTGATGAATGGCCCAGGAGAAGAGGAGAGGAGGGGAGAGAAAGGGGGGAGGAGGGGAGAGGAGGGGAGACAAGAAGAGAGGAGGGAGGAGGGGGGGAGAGAAGGGGAGAGGAGGGACCACTCCAAACTTTAAGTGGTGCATTCTGCGGCCGAGTCTGGTTCCTCAAGTCCCGGTAAAGACTGGACTCCCTGCTCCTCCGAGCTTCAGTGGGCCGTCTGTCTGCATACATGTCTGCCTGCGCACCTGTCTGTCTGTGTACCTCACACACACAGTCACGCACGTGCACGTGCACACGCACACACACACACACTCACAGACACACACACACACACACACACACACACACACACACACACACACACACACACACACACACACACACACACACACACACACACACACACACAAACATACACACTTTGTTTCTAACATTCCCCGCTCCTCCACCACCTCTCTCCTTCGCCTCCATCCTCCATCCTCCTCCTCCTCCTCCTCCTCCTCCTCCTCCACCTCCTCCTCCTCCCACCTCCTCCTCCTCCTCCGCCTCCTTTACCTCCTCCTCCTCCTCCTCCACCTCCCTCATTCTCCTCCACCACCATCCCCCTTAGCCACCACCTGTTCCCACCCTCCTCCACCTTCTCTCCAGCCTCATTAGATGCAGGAGGGGGTGATCCCAGGTTCAGCTTGGCTAGTGGTGCCAGGCCACTGATCAAGCGTTCACAGCCCCCCCCCCCATCAAGATCAGCCCTGCTGGGCCTCCTGATCTGCCATGTTAGCCCTCTGAAAACGCCTCCACCCCCACCCCCACCCCCTGCACCATCACCACCACCTCCTCCACCACCACCCTCCTCCAGGGACTCTGGTTTGTACAAGGCTGTAAAGATGTCACCGAAAAAAAGCACCCGATAAAACCTCACTTACAGCGGAGGAATTATTGTGTGTGTTTGTGTGTGGGTGTGTGTGTGCGTGTATGTGTGTGTGTGTGTGTGAGTGTTTGCGTGCAGGGAGAGGGAAGAGGGAGAGTGAGGGACGGAAGCAGAGAGGTAAAGAGAAAGAGAGATACCGAGACGACAGAATGAGAGATGGAGAGCGAGAGATGGATCAAAGAATCAAAGAGGGAGGAGAAGGCCCACCCAGTTGGCCGTAACTAAGGTAACGGGATGCAACCGTCGCCAGGCCAACGGTCCTATATATTGAGTGGTGGCAGTCAACCACGGCGCTGTGTACGGTAATGTCATCCCCCTGACTCTCCGACAACGCAGTCGGCCCCCCTTCCTATTGGTCCATTTCAACAGCCAATCAACCGTTACTTATTAGTTTGAGTGGCAGACATGATGAACCTTAAACACTTTCTATTGGAAGGATTAGTTCAACATACACACAGAAAGACACATTCAACACAAAAAACAAATCCCAAAAGTGAACACACACACACACACACTCACTTATGAAGAGCTGAAGTCTGGAAGTCTTATCAGCTCAGCCGGGACTACTGACACTGCAGCTGCACCTCCTCCTGCCTGTCTGTCTGTCTGTCCGTCTTTCTGTTTATCTGCGTGCCTCTGTCTGTCTGTCTGTCTGTCTGTCTGTCTGTCTGTCTGTCTGTCTGTCTGTCTGTCTGTCTGCCTGTCTGTCTGTCTGTCGGCCTGCCTGTCTTTCTGTTTTTCTGCATGCCTCTGTCTTTCTGCACGTCTGTCTTTCTGTCTTTCTTTCTGTTTATTTGCCAGCCTCTCTGGCTGCCTCTCTGGCTGCCCCTCTGGCTGTCTGTCTGCCTGTCTGTCTGTCTGTCTGTCTGTCTGTCTGTCTGTCTGTCTGTCTGTCTGTCTGTCTGTCTGTCTGTCTGTCTGTCTGTCTGTCTGTCTGTCTGTCTGCCCGTCCGTCCGTCCATCCGTCCGTCCGTCCATCCGTCTGTCTGTCTGTCTGTTGGAAGCATGTCTCAGGTGTATATAGAAGCATATCTCCTGCAGCAGGTGTGCAGTGCAGATAGGAGCTGTAGAGAATACGATGACAGGTCTAGCAGACGTTAGTTTGGGGAGATACCAGCCCTTTGGCTCTGCAGGCTCGCTGGATGAGCCACTGAGAGGAGGGGATAGCCTGCTGTGAGAAGGTGTCATTCAGGGAGGGCTGCTTGCCTTTTGACGATGATGGGGTTTGAATTTACTTTATTTACTGTGCTTTCATTCGCGACCATCTCCTGGCATTATTGTGTTAATCTAGTTTGATTCAGGTTTGGATGATGCTTCAAGGAGTCATGTCAAATGTGACGGTGAAATACTAAAAAAACAAAAAGGATACCTCAATTTGGTCTACAACTTTTTCATTGTATGTGATTTTTACTGTTGTCAAATCAACCAGAAATCTGCCTAAAATCAACCTGGTATTTACATGGAAATCAAGAAAATTGCTGCATTTATAAGCCTGCTTTCCTCAAAGCTCCTCACACAGACTGCAAATGTTGGTGTGGAGACTGTAAATACTACAATTTACATAACTTAAAACAAACTCAACATTCTCAATTTATCCTCCTCTGTGCAAAGTGTGGCTTTGTTGAATTTTGTTCAGTATGGTGGCTTTTGGCACAAAATTACACTTTCCTCTCTCTCTTTTGGTTGCCAACAGCGTGAAATGAAAAGCAATGCATTCACAACTCCAAAACAAACACAGGGCTCTGATGAGGTTGGCGTCCTTCCAGGAGTTAAATCTGGAAAAGACCCAAACACTTCATTGCTGAAAGTTTGTACTTTTGTGGATTAAAAAATGTAAAATGCTAATTTGACTGTACTGACCTACAATGAATACAAGGCCAGGTAATTAAGTAGCAGGTAGGGGTAAGACAGTACAGAGACAGGTCATTAAGGAGCAGGTAGGGGTTAGACAGTACAGAGACAGGTCATTAAGGAGCAGGTAGGGGTTAGACAGTACAGAGACAGGTCATTAAGGAGCAGGTAGGGGTTAGACAGTACAGCGACAGGTCATTAAGTAGCAGGTAGGGTTTAGACAGTACAGCGACAGGTCATTAAGTAGCAGGTAGGGGTTAGACAGTACAGAGACAGGTCATTAAGGAGCAGGTAGGGGTTAGACAGTACAGAGACAGGTCATTAAGTAGCAGGTAGGGGTTAGACAGTACAGAGACAGGTCATTAAGGAGCAGGTAGGGGTTAGACAGTACAGAGACAGGTCATTAAGGAGCAGGTAGGGGTTAGACAGTACAGAGACAGGTCATTAAGGAGCAGGTAGGGGTTAGACAGTACAGAGACAGGTCATTAAGGAGCAGGTAGGGGTTAGACAGTACAGAGACAGGTCATTAAGGAGCAGGTAGGGGTTGGACAGTACAGAGACTGGTCATTAAGGAGCAGGTAGGGGTTAGACAGTACAGAGACAGGTCATTAAGGAGCAGGTAGGGGTTAGACAGTACAGTGAGAGGTCATTAAGGAGCAGGTAGGGGTTAGAAAGTGAAACACAAAGCCAAACACAAAGAGCAACAACACAGAAATTGTTAATTGTGAGGTTGTGTAACAGTTATGTTGGCTGAGCTATTACCACTTGAATAATGTCAACCAATGACCAGGCGTACAGACGTCTGGCAGAGGCCCATACAGCCCGGAGACCGCTCTGAGGTCGGACCGCGACGCACCAGCGCGTCCTCCAAAGGTGCTCTCTCCGGGCGGCAGCCGGTCCAATCCATCAGCCGGCTGCTACACCAACTTAGCAGGCGTCTGCCATCGCCGCTGAAGGATGACCTCACAGCCGCCGCTCCTGCAGCAAGCAAACCAAAGCAGCGGGAAATGGAAAACGACTGAATGTGAGAGCAGTCAGGGCTCATTTTTTTATAAAAAGAAAGAAAAATACTGATTCATGGTTTGAGGGGGATGGGAGATTAGATGGATGATCTGTAGAACCCTAAATTTACAGACGCGTTTTCTTTGACTGTCATTATTTAGTTTGTCTCGGGTACCGAAGGTATCCAGAAAGCAAGAAGAACGTGCCAGATAGAGCGTAACTCTCCCCGGCCTTCCCTGGCTTCTCTGGAGCATCAATCCCAGAAGGCGTCTGAGAGCAGGACCCATATTTAATATTTGGGCTTATTACGGCAGTGAGTCTACGGTGGTTGGCAGTAAATCAGACAGCGCTGCACAACCCCGTGGTGATCATTCATCCACTGGCCTCAGTGGCCCCTGGCCCGGGTTGCTGCCAATCCAGGCCAATTAATCAAACCCTGTTCTAATTGACTGATTAAGACCTTAATGTGTCTCCGGGAACAAGAAATGGTTGGATCGTTAAACCCTGTCATTCTCTGACTGGTGCTAAAATGGTGGACTTTTTCGGGACAGTTTCGACAGATTCTCTGTGGAACTTTACTTTTAGTTGGCTGGTGTGAAAATTAGATAGGCCTCATTAAAACATGTTTAATTTCCATTCGAGGAGAATGTAACCACACTAGATATGACCTTCCCTGTGTTCGGTTGATGGCCTAGCCTAGCTAATTGACTGCCACCATCTGGTTATTAAAATACTTTGGCATTCAACAAAAGGAGGACACGCGCCCTAGCTAGCATACATAAACAAGCAAAAGAGGAAGTTAAGTGCGTAGAATGACATGACTAGCAGTAGCATTGGCTTTTCTGTTGTTCTGAAGCAACACACAGAGCGATGCTAATGGTCACGACATCATCGACGTATGACTAACATTTCAGAATGATAGCAACCCTCTCAAGCTAGCAACAAGCTAGCAGGGCCAAACACTTCAGCTGTTTATAAAGAGAGGAACAATTAGGAGCTCGACCTCACAGAGACAAAAGTAACTTATTTCTCCCAAGCGCATTAAAGGACTTTATGACAGTTGGAAAACCAATCTGGTCAGGGGGCTAATAATTACTAAGGAACTCAGCCAAAGGGCCCTGGCTTCTTTGTTTTGTCCTCCAAGTCTAATCAATCAAACACAGACTCAATCAATCAAACGCCTATCAATCTATCTGCTCCTCCTGGAAAGAGGAGAGGGGGGCCTCAACGGCATATCAGTCAAGGCTCTCTCTCTCTCTCTCTCTCTCTCTCTCTCTCTCTCTCTCTCTCTCTCTCTCTCTCTCCCTCTCTCTCTCTCCGTCTCCGTCTCCCGTCTCTGTCTCGTCTCTCTCTCTCTCTCCCTTCTCTCTCTCTCTCCCTCTTCTCTCTCTCTCTCTCTCTCTTCTCTCTCTCTCTCCTCTCCTCTCTCGTCTCTCTCTTCTCGTCCTTCTCTCTTCTTATCTTCCTCTCTCCTCTCTCTCTCTCTCTCCCTCTCTCTCCCTCCCTCTCTCACTCTCTCT
>OLKM01001558.1:0-89440 GCA_900291075.1 Melanogrammus aeglefinus
CACACACACACACACACACACCACACACACACACACACAACACACACACAACACACACACACACACACACACACACACCACACACACACACACACACACACAGAATATAGGACAGAGAGAGACACAGAGAGAGACAGACATAATAATAGGACAGAGAGAGAGAGACAGAAGCATAGGACAGAGACCAGACAGAAGAGAGAGCGAGATCAGAAATCATAGGGACCCAGACAGGCAGACAGACAGACCGACCCCTAGGGTGGAGGTTCTGGGTATGAGTGGGTCAGAGAGAGGTACCTGACCGCCTCCCTCTCTGTGCGGGCGCTGAGGTAGCGCTGCACCTGGACCTGGTTCACGCCGTACAGAGCCAGCATGAGGAACACCCCGCCCACCGCTAGCGTCCAGAACGTATGTCTCTCCGTGGGGTCGGGGTTCAGGCCCCGTCCACACGGAACCGATTTTTTGGTGAAGCCACAGTCTTGTGCATTTCGGCGGACCGTCCAGACGGAGCCGGCGAATCCGGTGCCCGAAACCGCCCATCTCTAAAAGGGTGGTTTCAAATCTATCCGGACCGATGCGGTTTCGTGTTGGGATTCGTGTGGACGCCTACAACGCAAACGATGACGTCATTAGCCCCCTACCAGCTGGGCGACGTCAGAGTTGCATTGAATTTTTTAATTATTATTTGATTTGTATTCTTTTTGTAGCTTTGAATACAGCCTCTTGTTAAAAGTAATTACTAACTACATTAAAAAGTATTTCTGTTCGATTTAAAAGGTTACATCTCGTTGCTTTTTGTTTTGTTCCGATACCGATACCAGTTTCGGAAACTCCTTCGAAATATCATAAAATGAAGTATCGGTTATCGGCGAGTACCCAGTTCTATGCGCTGATCCGATACCATCACATGCCTATCTTATTTAGCCTACTCCTACACATGAGGAGATAATCACAAACAAGTCAATGTTATGCTGCGTTCGTTAACGGTCAGAGGTGGAAAGTCGGAATGGGAAACGCGGTAGGCCTATCTGAAAGGAAGAACAATTATCGGAACATCTCTACACTCTCTAATGAACTATAGCGAGTCGCTTCCCCCCCCCCCCCCCCCAAGTGGTTGATGTTGGCTGTTGTGCAACGGTGAGACAGAGAGACAGAGAGACAGAGAGAGGCGGAGAGAGAGAGAGAGAGAGAGAGAGAGAGAGAGAGAGAGAGAGAGAGAGAGGTTGATGTTGGCTTGTTGTGCAAACGAGTCCAGTAGCCAACACCATTGGCTACAGAGAGAGAGAGAGAGAGAGAGAGAGAGAGAGAGAGAGAGAGAGAGAGAGAGAGATTTCTTACAGTGTAGGCCTACACAAGGCAGACTCAAAGTGCTTCACATAAACATTGTCATACAATAAAATAATTGATAAGTAAAAGAAAACATGCAAAACATATAGTAGATGTATATATGTATCCATATCTAAATATTATGATACTTTATATATAATAGGCTACTATCAGGTCTCTAAGACGCTGAAAATAAATTAAGGTATTCAACCACCAGATGACAGCAGAACCAATCCTATGTATTGATTTCCTGGGTCGTTCGTTTGTTGAGCGTTGCCTGGCGACGCTTACCTTGAGCCATGACAGAGTTGCACCAAGCCGCAGCGGCTGGGGACTGTGATCTGGTCGAGGAATTACTGAAAAACAACCAATGCGATCCTAACCAGAGAGACCTCGACTGGAACCACAAGACACCGCTCCACTGGGCTGCGGCTAAAGGTATGCATACAGAGAGCCAGAGCAAGCCAATAATTAATTCTCCTGCGTTTGCTCTTAAAGTCTTACGTTGCACACAGTTGGCCAATACTATGCCGACTGTGTTTCACGCTAGTTGAAATCCCATCCGCATTCAGGAGAGACGGAAATTGTCAGGCTTCTAGTGGAGAGCGGCGGACGGCCGTGTCTGAGGACGGATAACGGCTGGACCGCCGCGCACTTCGCCGCCGAGGCGGGACGCCTGGGCGTGCTGCGTCTGCTCCACGCGCTCCATGCCCCCGTAGACAAGCAGGACATCTCCGGCGACCGACCCATTAGGCTGGCAGAAATGTATGGACACGAGGACTGTGTTCGCTTCCTCCAAATGTAGGCCTTATTTTTTAGATACTTTTTACTCCTAAGTAGGCTACACTTAAAGGGCCCACCCACAAAATGAAAATGTGCTCTCTTAGGTCTCTCTCTTAATTTGATTACCCACATGGTTAATTATTTATGCCTACTTCAATAAAACTAAAGACCCATTTTTATTTTTAAAATGTGTAGATATTTTTTTATATATTAGCACCCATTGATCAATCTATTAATTTACAGTCAGCTGTCTCTCATAACACGGTGATGAAAGTTTGCTTTGGTTTTGGACGGATTCAAATATCAAGTCACAGTTCGAAAAACGTTATATGACGTCCGTTGGATAGGGTAGTAGAAGTTACTTTAACGTAATGAATTACTCCAGACCGTCTTGAGAAATTAATGAGAAGATGGCTCTGTGTGTGTTGCAGTGCAGAGGTGGAGTCCGAAGCCTACCGCCAGTCGGCGGTTCAGAAAGGCCTCTCTTTGGACGAGACGGACGATGAGTGGGAAGACCGGCAAAAAGAGAACGGAATGGATTTTAAAAAGTAACCATGGATTAAAGGATGAAATAAAACAGAGATTTGTTTGGAAACAACGTTTTTATTTGGATGATGTTTGTCAATGATTTGGAAAGTCAATAACACAATCGGCTCCATATAGAAAGATCAAAAGGTCTCAATCATATAGGCCTAAAAGATATCCAAAATTACATACAGAAACAAAGAAAGAATCTGTTTTGGTTGTCGTGAGGCAACACGTTAATATCATCAAATGTTGTCTTTGGCTACCTTTACTAATAAAAGCAATGAAAATAAATAATAAAAGCTTTTAACATCACACATCCACAATAAGCTTGTTATACATCCCATGCTCAAAGTTGTAGCCTACAAGATTATGCCAAAAATAACGACATTTCCCCGCTGAAGATGAAATGTGTTTCCCTCCACTAAACGGGACAGGCTGGTGTCTCAGGAGTCAGTCTTCCATCGAAGACTGCATGGTCATGGAGGTCTCCTTAGTGGACGATGGCCGTCGCTAGGGGATCAGAGACAACGTGTCAATACGACTGCCAAAACACATCTGCTAATGAAACAAGTGTGGTTAGTGATCCGTGTTGAACTCACAGTTGCGGAAAAACGTTTCCTCAGTGCGTCTCGAACCTGGGTCAAATAAAAAAAACAACGGGGTCCATTTAACATTTAATTTGTGTACATTGTGGAACAGCTTTTTGTATGCAATGTGCTTGAAAACACATTCTGTCGTGTAGATGCTAAGGCTACGGGGATCTGTGTTTCATGGTAGAGAAATCTCCTGTTCAAACTCAAAAAATAATTGCGCTTTTCAAAGATGGGTGGGGTCGGAGGGTCAGGTGGAGGAGCTACATTTTTGTTGAAATTGAAGATCTTGCACTTTGTGCCTCTTAATATACTACTGTGAATGTGTTGTATTTAAAGAGGCAACCAAGCTGTGAACTCTTTTGGATTGCCTCAATGACCTATCACTGGTGACTCATATTAGTGATCGCAGTATTTGCAGGTCAAAATAAAGTTGTATGAAATAAAATACCATTTTCTCTCCGACACTGGCGGTCAGCAGGATGAAGAGCCCCTGGGAAGGCATTGGAGACAGAGCGGTTATAAAGGAAAAGGAGTATAGCAAAGTTTCACCAGGATCTGAGCACTTCATGTACGCACTGATTGTATGTTGTTCGTCCTTGCACTTAAAAATAGTACCTCGAGTAGTATCTTATCCTAGCTAGCTTTGTTGTATACACTAAACAGGGAATGGGTTAACCTAACAAGTGTTAGTGCTTGGCACTAGTTTCTATGAACATCCTTACTGTACCGACGATATATTGCTGTTTCTCTTTCTTCTGGCAAATGTACTTATTGTGATTCGCCTTTGATAAAAGCATCTGCTAAATGCCCTCAATGTAAAATGTAAATCTGAGGGCTCCCACCTGGAAAGAGTTACAGACGCTGAAGATGTAGTAGGCAGCGGACGCTGCCGGGCCTTCTGCCAGGTCAAGGGCTACACTAGCAAAACCGAAGATCCAGGTCACGCCGAAGACAGGGGTCAGGATGATGATGGACCTGACAATGCGCACAGCGGCGTGGCCACCGCTGCGGCTTTCACGTCCTCCTGGTCCTAATCCCTTGACAGGGTTCAACAGCTTGAAGATCACCAAGGCCATGCTGAAAAGGTTTACGAAGACGATGATACCCACCGGTATGATAAATGAATAGAAGGAGCCCTTGAGCATGCTGTGGTGTGTCAACCAACAGCTATGGGCGTCGTAATACTCCCCCTCTGCTCCACCGTCGTGGGACACAAACGTGATGGTCACGATGAGAAACGGGGCGCCGTAGCCCACTGAGTAGCACATGCCCTGGTACCAACCTTTGCTCAGATCCGACCACACAACCATGGTCTGGTAGAGCAGAAGGCTGCTGAGGCAGAGCATCCAGCAGAACTGCGCAAGGAAGAAGAAATGCTCAAGGACCACGCAGATCTGACACCAGAGGTCGGAAAGGTCCCCCGGGAATGCGGATGCAAAGAGACTGCAGTTTCCAATCAGGAGGGATACAGAGATGTTCACTAGCGTGATGTGGCGCAAGTACAAGCCGACGGACTTCGTCACGGCCTTCCAAACCAGGCACTCGATCATCAGGAACGAGACCAGAGAGGCGATGGAAATGGCTAGACCCACGTAGGTGATCTCTCGCAGCACCGGCAGATTGACAGCGTTTCTTGACAGGAGGATGGCAAACGCGGAAGAGGATTTGCATTTGCAGCTGCCCTCATTTCTCGGACCGCCCCAGACGCACGGGTCAAGCGACCACTTCCCGTTTCCGTCCATGGCGACGCACTTCATTTCACTGTTGCGTGGTCGCGGGTTGGTCAGCTTGAACTGGATCAAGACTTCTTCACTGCCGAGGTCGTGTTTGAACACTGGCTCTTTCTTGCCGTCAACACTCATCGTCACCACGATGCTGTTGGGGTCGGCGTCGGGCTGTATGGGTGGCAAGAAGTTGACAAGATTTTTAAAACCCGCCATTTTCACAATGCCTTGTTGCCCGTCGACGGAAACGTTGACGCCGAAGACATTGTTCTTACAGTGGAACTTGCAAGCCTTTATCTGTACATTTGACGCCTCACTGGTATGATCCTCTGATATGTTGGTCTGCCCGATCAACTTCTCAACAGACGCCAAGTACAATTCAGCCATCGACAGGTTGTTCTGCGTGATTTTGGTAGGCATCCAAACTTCCGGTGAGGGAACGTTCAGGATGTTGCTGGACGACTTCACGATTTCCTGGTAAGACAGATTTCAAATTTTGACACGACAGCACAACCGAGCAATATAAGGTGTTGAACACTATTGACGTTGTGGGAACTTAAAGGCGACATATTATACCACCAGTCGTGAGTGAGATTACAAGCCGCTACAAGCCGTTTTGAAAATCTGCCTCTTCTGACATCACAAGTGGGTGTGTCAACCAAGATGTATGACGGATAGAGAATGTTTGCCTCATGCCACTGGGTAGGCTGGTAGACGAATCTATCCAGCCTACATCTAAGTGGACACGCCGACTTGTGATGTCAGAAGAGGCATATTTTCAAAACGGCTTGTCACAGCTAATCACACTCACACCTGTTGGTATATTATGTCATCTTAAATTCAAACACAACGGGATCAACGATGCGAGTTGGGACTTACCTCTAATGTGGATTCATTGAACCAGGTGTTTAAGTTTTGTATGTTGTTGAGGATGTTGATGGACGTATTTAGATTAGAAACACTGTTGATGCTCTCTGTGTTGTTAGTAGCAGTTGTAAGGCGAGAAAACAGCTTTGCAGCGTTCCGGGAGATGGATCCGAGACCTTTGTCAATCACCTGGGAATCATTTTGGGCAATTATCGGTAAGCAACGACACACATTGTTCAGCAAATGCTTTGTCTAATTATTATGTGATGAAAGAAAATGTCTGCCACTTACTTGAGTGCGTTCTGCAATGCTGAAGAGGTCGCGGTTTACGCACGGTGACTCCTCCTTCTCCCATTTTCCGTTGATGTCACATTTCCGCAATCTCGACCCCTCTCTTGCTCCCTCACATCGCAGCTTGGCAGTGAAGCCGGCCTTCGTGACTGGCCAACCCTCGCCCGCCCGACAATGCTTACCATTTTCTATCGGAAAACAATTTGCGGGGAAAAAAACGTCATCAACGGCAACTCTATACTGCAATGATAAATCCTTGCCTAACTGGCACAATACATGCCTGCATTTTCCAAATCAATATTGCAACAATATTCCTGTTAAATCAATACATTTGTTACCATGAACATCGTTGACTTAGTTAGCATGAACAACATTAAACATGAACACCATTAACCCATTATTATTCGACCATTAGTTAACTATTAATTAACTAAGAGTGCATTTTAGGTAATGCTTATTAACGCATTACCTAATGTTAATTGACGGTTATTTAATGTACCCTAATTGTGAAGGTTTACCACTTCAATTAACTTGTACTTGGTGTTACACCTGAGCCGTACCTTTTATGACGTGGATTTCAATCGAGCGTTGATTGGTTTGGTCCATCCTATTGCTGAACACACATGTCATGTTTGCCGGTTTTTTCTCGTAATTTGGTAAACACGAAACGGCCATTTGGGCGTCGTAAGGACCAGGGATCTTGCCCTTCTGATCATCAAAACATCAAGTGAGTAAAAATTGCTGATTCAATGAGTATCACACGAGACAACAGGGAAAGCAGACTAAACAATCTTGGCTAAAAGACCATGAAACCTTGCTCACCGACGTTTGCTCCTGTCGCCAATTCTGAATGATTCCCCTCTACGATCCACCCTACGACATAGGGTTCGGTGCTGTTCTTTATCTCACATTTCACTCTCACAGACACCACTGTGGAGTCTTTTTCACATTGGGGGAACTGGGGGTCGCTGAAGATGTCGATTTGAGGCAGAAGTGCGACATCCAGTTTGAAACTGGCTCTGTGAAGTATCTTCACACCGGTATCCAATACTGGACTGAAGGTACAAGTGATCAGGCCTGAGAAAAATGGAACAAGGGAACAGCTTCATCGTCAGTACACTGCAGTACAATGACATCTGCTCCACATATCTGAATGGATCTCGATTTGGCCAGGCATGACGATATCAATTCTTTGCACATTTCACTTTTGATGGCGAGTTTCAGGTTCATTCTTTTTTATTTGGTCATTTGGATGAAACGGAAAAAAATGACACACACACACACACCTGCCCAAATTTCCGACGTTTGTTTGAGTGTGAGTTTGGTGATCCCGCTCTCTCGTGATGATGTCACAATGGACTCCGTTCCGTTGGTGATCAGAGAGACCTCTTCGGGTGTGGCCTGTTTCCACTCATGGACCGCCATATCGTTTTGGGACGAACTGCAGATGATTTCTACCATGCTGTTTAGCTTCACCAGCTGCAAGGAGCCGCTTATGTCCACAAGGCCTGTGGGGAATCAGTGGATATTATCTTTCTAAGTTAGTATGTACATGAGGTCATTTCTAAAGTATTGGATTTGACTGTCTTTGATGAAAAAGCGAAAACACTGGACAGGTAAATTACATTCATATTATATTGAGCAGGGGCGTTTGTAGTTATCTGAAGCATCCGGGACTAAAGGCCGATTCGAACCTCCGGATCCGGACGAAATTCGTCCGTCCGGCCAAACGTTGCCTCCAGAGCTGCCCTTTATACCTCCGTCTGGTTTCAGCCTTGTTATGGATGTTACGCAATACATCCTCTAGAGGGCCCTGTCCTGTCTATAAATACCGGCATCGACAATCTCAAAATCTATCAGTCTCAAACATGGCATCTGTAGAGGAGGTGATTTTACTTTGTCTCATTCGAAATCGCAGACAAAGGCGCAAAAAGTGTACGCGGCGGTGGCATGTGAGACCACTCAATGAGAACCGTCACATCAATGGCGAGTTTGTTTCTTTAGCTTTGCCGATGAGAGAGCGCTATTTCCTCCCAGCTGTTCATGCATCGTTGTTTTTCGCGATGACCTGGCACGGTAGAATCATACAGGTGGATATACCCCCTCACCAACTCGCAGATCCTCTCCTCCAAGTTTTGCGCCATTTATAAATGTCCCGTTCTCTTTACTTCGTTTGGTTTAAGATTCGCGAATGGTCTGACTTTTGACTCTATACTGCCGCCTCAATTTCCGGTGGTATTGCTCCGGTTCTCCCGGAGCACTCCGGATGGGTAAGCTCAGAGGCGACGGACTCGATTACGGATGAAACAGCTCCGGGACCGGACAAAACGGTCCGTATCCGGATTTACCGTAGGGTGTGAATGGGCCTTTAGCCTGGCAAATTTTGTATGCTTTATTGCACATGAAATTTTTTTCAAAATGCTTTACCTAAAAAATACGCAGTTTATTACAGCTTTTGTGTTGCCTTTCACTCATAAATCTGAATGGACTTTGTTTTGAAAGAGCTCTTATTTTGAAGGGCAGTTTTCACCCTAATGTTCCCGGGTCATAGGTTTGTTTTGGTTTAGTAGTCTGAGGAGGCTAACCGAATTTGCATAGCTACATTTCTGTGTTCAACCGCATGATTGTATTATTGTAAACGTCACAGAGGCAACGTCGTAAGTTGATAATTTCATAATTAAATTCATAAGTTAATGTTAGAAAGTACTATTTACATGAAAAATGCATATGATATATTTGTGGCTAAAAACGTTTTATTTACATTTATTTACATGTGGAAAGCACCTGTTACAGAGATAAATGGTAATTTTCGTATTTGTCGTGTTACAGTTTTCACTCTGACCTTGTACATGAGAAAAAGAGCCACAGTAAAGAGCAACTAAAGCTTACTACGACTCACGTCTTCATTTATAAGGAAGAGTTTAAGTGTATAGCTGCAGTTGTTACACTGCAGTGAGGACAACACAGCTTTAATTAGCTACCCGACTGCTGTGCTGCTTTTTCCCAGACATCTAATGTTCCGTTCAAGCTATTTCAGAGTAAAATGAATGCTAGTGAGACAGATCTTACCTATCCATATATTTAACAATGATTCGCCAAAGAGGTGAATAATTATTTTAGTATGAACACTCCAAAAATAAACAAGATAACACTATTTTCCGGGAAGCAGATATATATACATCTATATATATATGTGTGTAGCGGTATCTCTCCGGTATCGTAATTCACTGTGTGTATGGTGTATGGTGCGTGCCCCCTTTAAGGGAAGGGGGCGTGAGACCCACCTGGGGGTGCAACGTGTTACCTAAGGAACGCACCCCTGGCTGTGCGGGGTTGGTCTGTGTTTGGGGAAATAAATCCTTCTCTTTATATTTTCACTGGCAACCAAGTCTCCGTCCTCATTTCTATACGATCTCCTACATATGTATATATATACTGTATATATATGACTGGGGTAGGATAGATTAATTCACTTGAGGTGGTAAACAGTCTGGTTATGTTTTTAAACCGTTTATTCTCTTGCCATAAGGACTATCTAGAAGGACTAGGCTACTTTATTTTGAGATGCCCCTTGAATCCCCATGTTTGTTTCTAGTGTAAAGCACACGGGACCACCAACTAATGGCTGACTACCATTAGTGACTAGAATAATTTCATCACTGCCCAAACACAAAAGTGCCTCATTCACAGACAAACCAACAGTAAACATTCAGCAAAAGTAAACATTGAGATGTTAGTGTCACACAGTCATGTATGACTTCTTTAAATGTTTTTCTTCATTCATTTGTTAGCAACTGTTGTAACTCTACATGTATTGTCTTTCTTTGTTAATTTCTTGTTTGTACTTAACTCTTTACTTTCTTTGTCTGCAATTGCCTTTCTACATTCCCTGTTGCTGTCTGACTGTTTCTTGCTCAATTCTTTGGGCCTTTGTCCTTTGAGCATAAGTGGGTACCTCCTTCGTCTGACTCGGGCGAACCGGTCAATGACTTCACCATGATCCAAGAATGACTGACATATAGTAAAGACATAGTGAAATCTAGAGCTTGTGCTTTCAACTAACCTTTTGTAAACAACACTGAGACCTACTTCTGAAGTGTACTGAATCACCTGTGGCTCTGTTGTCGTGCAGTAAAAGAGGGGCGTTCAAGGACCGTCGGAAAGTAGATTGTGATTTATTTATTTTCTTACAAAAAAATAAGATTTTGGGCGAATTAAATAATATTCAGGGCTTTTGCCACTGATATTGAGAATAAGCATGCCCAGGGGCAGTGGTCCCATTAGTAGACGAAGGCAAATGCCTGAGGCACCCAGCCAGTTGATGCCGTTGCCCCAATAGCACCAACTAAAACAATTGTAAATTTACTGCTCGACATCCACATGATGAAAACCTTGAGAGGGAGGAAAACTGTAACTGCCGAACATTGGCAGTTTGTTTAGTTTGTTAACCCCCCGTTTTTTGGTTCCTACTGGTTATAATGGCACTGGGGTGCAACTAATTGCTGCCGTCATATGTTTCCTGCACCACACCTTTAAGCGACGTACCTAGCCAAACAGCGCGAAAGAAGCAGCACAATCTATAAGCTATAAATTAAAGTTAAAAGTAAAAGCACATAAGAAGAAGAAGAAAAAACTTTTGCACGTACATTTGCATATTGTGAATTGTATTTATTTGATTTATTTATCTCTTTAAACCCAGTTCTCACGGGTTTGCTCGACCTGCAAATAAAACCCTGTTTTCTAACAAAGACCTCTGGCCTGTGAACTACTTGGGAGCTACAAAAACCTTGACGAGCAGGGCTGGGGAGCACAGCTTACCTTAGCTTCGAATCGATTCTAATAAACATTGAAAGCTTGCAACTGCTCTGCTTTTGAAAGGTTTGTTATACTCCAATAGTATGCAAAACATAGGACTAGTTCACCAGTTAACGTTTGGATAATGGGAGGGAATCTTTATTATGTGATCAATTATCCACAGATTGTGTTGTATGTAAATCACACCCTAGATATTTGGAGCCCCTTAAAAAATACTTATTTAATGTATTATATTGTATTTAGAAGATAGTCATTGGGTCGTTCACGCCCGTTCTACGGTTGTTTACCTTCAGTTTCCACTTCAATGCTGGTGTCCAATGCATTCGCTGCTGCCTCGGTTTTCTGCCCCAAGGTCTCTGTTTTCATTCGGGTGTTGACATATACCTCAAAGGATGCATACACACCTAGCCTTTAATAAATGATAATAAATGTTATTTATGCAAGTGCTTTACATGATATAAATCTCTCTCTCTCTCTCTCTCTCTCTCTCTCTCTCTCTCTCTCTCTCTCTCTCTCTCTCTCTCTCTCTCTCTCTCTCTCTCTCTCTCTCTCTCTCTCTCTCTCTCTCTCTCTCTCTCTCTCTCTCTCTCTCACTCAGAAACAGTCGCCTACAATTAATAGCCCATTTCACAGCTAGGGAAAAGTGAAGTAAGACCACTATATGTATTGAAAGTGTTTCTGGTATGGCGTCTGACAGTGGCGCCGGAATGATGGGGGGGGGGGGGCAATGCGTGCGTGTGTCGAACAAGACGAGCGCTGGGCGGAGATTTCAGAAGCAGGGAGATTATAGAAAAATATAATTACAACAGCCAGTTTGCTGTTGGTCTCGTTAATATGTTAACCTATTTATTTATTTATTTCATCTGCGACCCGCCCGCAATTCCTCCAAGTAGGCCATTACTTTTTTCACGCAATCCACCCAACCCGTGGATTATCCACGGTGTCCGCGGGTATGACCGCCAACCGTGCATCTCTACTAGTCTTTACTTATTCGTTCTTTACTAGTTGTAAACACGGCCCGTGTGCTCCAGCAGTTCGCGGGATTCCCTCCATGTCAACAATGAAGATGAAAAAGTGCAGATCGCAAATGTCATGTCATAGGCCTATTACAAGACCTCATCTCGTCGCCGACTTTTCAAAATCGTGTAGGCCTACCGAATTCCCCACTAGACCAAACAAGACTCGTAATGGTAGGTAAAAACAATACTTTAAAGCATGCAATTGTGATGTAGAAAATAAGAGAAAGAAAACATATAGTGCTTGCATGATATTGAAGCCTACAGCGATAGTTAACTTATGTGGCGGTGCCTTATCATTTGTTTACCCATGGGCCAAGGCACCGCGATTGCTACCTGCTGTAGGCCTACCTACTCTCATTGGCTGAGTCGTTGAGAACGTTTTAGACTAAGGGCCCAGACATAGTCAACGCGAGCAACGCGCGTAAGCGACGCGAATGACGCGAGCGACGCGAATGACGCGAGCGACGCGCTTCCTTTTATAGTTTATACAGCATACGCAAACGTCGCGGGCAATGCACGACATGCAACACACCATCAGGCCACGGGTGGCAGCAGAGTCACCGGTGTTTTCGCGCTTGACGTTGCGGGTGACCGTGACATTCGTGACATTCTGATCAAAATGGCTACGGAAGAAGGGCCCAGACATAGTCAACGCATCGCTACGCATACGCGTCCAGAAAGCTACGCATCGCTACGCTTCGGCCGCCATTATGCGTTGACGCGTAGCAAAACGCGTCCTCCCAATTTTTGATACGCGACGCGCCGATCCGTGCAATACTATGCGTTGTCGGTGGGGGCGATACTGCAAATATTGCAAACCTTTGGGAAGCCCCGATCGGGTTCCGGTGGTTTTTGGTGAGAGTCGCGGAGAAGTAGATCGGAGGACACTCGCGAAAGGAGAATCATCAAACTTTGGCGCCGACATCCGAAAATATTGGAAATGTTTTTCCTCATCCATGTCTCGCATTGGAAGCACCAGAGAAAAAAATTCCCCATCCTGATCTCGGGTGGTATTTAAAGGGCGCACATACCACCGCCTATCTCTGCGTTTCCTGCTTTGCCGCCGATGTAAAAGGAGCAATAAAATGCACTCTTCTTCCGTAGCCATTTTGATCAGAATGTCACGAATGTCACGGTCACCCGCAACGTCAAGCGCGAAAACACCGGTGACTCTGCTGCCACCCATGGCCTGATGGTGTGTTGCATGTCGTGCATTGCCCGCGACGTTTGCGTATGCTGTATAAACTATAAAAGGAAGCGCGTCGCTCGCGTCATTCGCGTCGCTTACGCGCGTTGCTCGCGTTGACTATGTCTGGGCCCGAAGAGTGCATTTTATTGCTCCTTTTACATCGGCGGCAAAGCAGGAAACGCAGAGATAGGCGGTGGTATGTGCGCCCTTTAAATACCACCCGAGATCAGGATGGGGAATTTTTTTCTCTGGTGCTTCCAATGCGAGACATGGATGAGGAAAAACATTTCCAATATTTTCGGATGTCGGCGCCAAAGTTTGATGATCTCCTTTCGCGAGTCCTCCGATACCTTCCCGACCCTCACCAAAACCACCGGAACCCGATCAGGGCTTCCCAAAGGTTTGCAATATTTGCAGTATCGCCCCCACCGACAACGCATAGTATTGCACGGATCGGCGCGTCGCGTATCAAAAATTGGGAGGACGCGTTTTGCTACGCGTCGACGCATAATGGCGGCCGAAGCGTAGCGATGCGTAGCTTTCTGGACGCGTATGCGTAGCGATGCGTTGACTATGTCTGGGCCCTAAGGTCTCGGGGAGACGGAGATCTGTTCGTTTGTAGCCTATAGTAATAATATTTGGCCAAAACACTACTAAGAAACGAAATAGTTCATCAATAGGCCTACAGGCAAAATAATAATATTAATATTAATATTATTTTTTTGGCCTCATAGGTTCCGGCGCTATATGGTCTAATAAGGGGAGGTTGTTTACCTGAACCCGGTGACCTGTATGCCATCAAATCGCAGCAGGGTGTTGTAAACTGGTTTCATCTGATTGGGAAAAAACATATTTCAGACGACAGAGAGCTAGTCACCACACACAGGTGTTATGGATTAAGCTACGTGTTGCCAAAAGATCAAGACCGAATCAATTAAACCGTGCGATTCAACCCAGTCAACTAAATCCTACTTCGCATCCGTCAAAAACCTACCTTATCTATCAGCTTTTCAGCAAGTTCTTTGAACTTCGGAGTATTCGGGTCTGCCATGGAGTGGTAATATATCTCATTGTTAAGAAAAATCGACCCATAAATAGTGACTGTAAAGATAAAAAGTTTATTTATGTTATCCATGGTTCAAACAACAGTGAATGCTGCGCGCTCCTCTCGGAGAAGACTCGCGATATGACGCACAATTATGTAGGCCAACCTCATTTGGAGAAATAAAGCCACGCGATATTACCCAAATTCATTACTCAGTTATATTCATTAGCCTACCTCTGGTCGTCGGATGGCAAATTGGATCAACATCTTTGGGAAGGCTACACTCGGTGGTCGGATTACAACAATCGCTCTTCTTCTCACAAACCTCATTGCTCCATACGTGCCCGTCCAGACAGGAGCACAGAGCTGCCGCGTCACATTCTTAAAAATATTTAAATAAAAGTTGTATTCATTGGTCAGCTTTGATTAATAAAAACACACAGAAAAACACATGAAAGGCTTTACTGGTGATGCTACAAAAAAAGAGGTCACTCAACTTGTAGTGAGCGCAATGTCGCTGACTATCACGTTATGTGGCAGTCCGTCCAGCACGAAAGAGCTGAGCTCGTCCGTGACGTCGGTGATGAGGGCGCTCGGCTCCACGGTGAGCACCACGTAATACACTAACGTGGAATTATCTGGAACAGGACCCAGATTAGGACTCATCGGGTTTATGCATGTATGTAGGCCTATTATGTTAAAAGTTCATTACGTGTGCCTATGTGATAACACAAATCAATTTACCTCCTCCATATGCCTAGAAAAGGGATTCAAGTAAGAAGGGAAATTAAATAAATGTAGATTTCGAATTTGATTGTTAGACATGATTTTAGATTTGAATTCGACGTAAAAACGACTGACTCACCTGAAAACAGCTCAGTCCCAGAATAAAGAGGGTCAGGTATATTATACAGACTCTCATTGCGAGCAGGACCTACAGGCGGTTATTTGAGATTGTAGGCCTAATCAAATATAATCCAAATAAAATACATGACATCTCAGAAATAAACAGTCATAAATCAAGAGTGCAGACTATAGGCCCAATTTAAAAATACTGTTATGTTATATATTCGTTAAATTGAATAAACACTTAAAATACAATTTAGAAAATATTTCTAACTATTCAAAGAGTAGCCTACCTCTTCTTCTTGCTCAGTTGCGTGTTGTATTGGCGCCGCAGAAACAACATCTGTCGCAACCCACTGAAGGAACTGCAGTGTCTTTATCTTACTATTCGCCTGCCTCTGCATTTGACTATCTAAATAGCAGCTAGCTGTTTATCTTTTGGTGTTAGTGTAATGTGACTTCCCTGTTTTTGGTAACTCATTCGCGCCTATTATAGTTATTTAGCCAGCAATATGAGTTTGGTTGCAAATAGTAGAATACTTAAAAAACGTGAAATAGGCTCCCATTTCACCGCCACTTCGTTTTCCTACTAAATAACAAAACAAATGTCGTCAGATAATCCTATTTTAAAATCGAACAAACGCCCAGTGTATCATTTATAGTTCAAATGAATGGCCCGAAATAAAAATGACGTCGTCTCAGTCTCCCACAATTGGCTTATGATGCCGATCTTTTCCTTCTCATCACACTGCCACGGAATAACACATACCGGTACGTCTTTTGCCGTATTCTCAAAAAATTGGTGTTGTACCCATTGTAGCAATTTTGTTCTGTATATTCTCAGGGGAATTTAGAGAGAGAGAGAGAGAGAGAGAGAGAGAGAGAGAGAGAGAGAGAGAGAAGAGAGAGAGAGAGAGAGAGAGAGAGAGAGAGAGAAGAGAGAGAAGAGAGAGAGAGAGAGAGAGAGAGAAGAGAGAGAGAGAGAAGAGAGAGAGAGAGAGAGAGAGAGAGAGAGAGAGAGAGAGAGAGAGAGAGAGAGAGAGAAAACATTATTCCATAATTTAAATGAACCCTCATTAGAAGTGCATAGTTTAGCGTTAATCTGACCGACCCAACAGCAGACTCTGATGACTTGCTCTTGTAGAACCCTTACCGTAACAGGTCAACCAGGCTTGTTGTAAACATTTATCACCCCCACTAATATACCCCTCTGCAAATGTGTGAGGTTGATAACAAGAAAAGGTTGTTAACAAAACAGCACTGCGTGTTTACCGTGTTGTAAAGCTTGAATAGATTAATGCTTATTCCATACATCCACTGCCACAACATGAATAGCACCTTGTGTACAGCTGAGAAGATGGTCCTTGTTGAATCCAGATTAGATTTGGATGTCATGAAAGCCTCTCTTGGGGAGACGGGGTGTCATGTCAAAGAGGTTTGAGCCTCCATGCTTAGACACCATCACAGAAAGGTTGACCTTTCCTCCTCTTGGGTCACCACATAATTCTGATATATAAAGCATAACATACTAGGTTGTACAGTGTCACATGAAATAAAACTAAACAAACTACTCGTGTTGTATGGTGTAGAAGTGAAAACAAATCTTTACTCTGCTTTTTTTTTTTGAAAAAGGTAAACAACAGGTCATCAATGCACATAAAATAAACGCAAATATTAACCACATACAGCGTAACCAAACACATCCATTAACCAAGAAGGGATCACGAGATGTGACAGTAACAAAATGATCTGAAAAAATTTAAAGGAAACGTAACGATTATCCTGAGAATTGTAGTGTTTAGCGTAAAAGAAAAATAAGGAAATGCTTTACATGTAAAACATCATTCAACCCCCGTTATGTTCACTCATATTGGCACATTCAAATCTCAAACACAACACTCTGTGTCGTCTCATCTCTACACATCAACCTTCGGTCTTGCGGTAGCATGTAAAAAACGCATACAAAAGTCAATAGAGGAGGGAAAAGGATATTACACATATTTTACTTATTTTTGATTAAAAGAAAAACAATACACAATTCTTTATCTTTACGATGATCAGCTACTTCTCGGGGTATGAGTTTACGTTGGGGAACTCAATCGTAATTCTGCGTTATGAATTACTCATCATATTGCAGCAAGTCCTTCTGAGATGCAGCGAAAAACTAATTCAAAACTCAAATTACATTCTTTGAGTGTGTCTTGCCTTCCCAAAACTGGATGCCTCTTGATGTCCAGTGATGCTACCCCTGGTGTGGGAATAACCCAATTTGAGTTCCTCCCTGGTACGGACCAATTCTTCCATAGTACCTCCAGCTACCGGTGAGCACTTCAACACCGTCAGCCCCCTCTCCTTTATTCCCTCGTGCTGGCTGACACGTGGTTCTGGAACCCCTGGAGGTCATAACGAGGTCACACAGTCCATCTTGACGGTCAAACAGAGGTCACACAGTCCATCTTGACGGTCAAACAGAGGTCACACGGTCCATCGTGGCGGTCATACCGAGGTCTCGCGCTCCATCAGTAGGGGGTCCGAGGCGCGGAGCAGCACCTTGGTCTCTGCCTCCATGGCTCCTTTGTCCGACGAGAAGGTGTCTCCGTTCCTGTCCTCCGCGTGCGTCTTGTCCGGAAATGACAAGAGGTGTGTTCCGTTAACTGTATGGTTTGGGGCCCGTGTTCTTTATGAGGGTAATACCGAAAATCACTTGTTCAGAGTTCACATAGACTCTGCATAGCCTCCCCCCTTACCCCCCCCACTTATTGTAGGTTATACGTCCTTGCACTTAAAAATAGTACTTAGCATTGTGTAGCATCTTATCCTAGCTATCTTTGTTGTATACAGGGAATGGATTAACCTAGCGATGGTTAGCACTTTGCACTAGGTTTCTATTGAACATCCCTTACTGTTACCGACAGCGATGCATTGTTTCTCTTTCTTCTGTCAAAGGTACTTATTGTAAGCCGCTTTGGATAAAATAAAGCCCTACATGTAAATGTTAATGTAACGCCTGCGTTATCCTCTGTTGAGGCGGAGGTGGACAGCGTCACTTGGCGGCTGTGAGCCGATAACCGGTCGTCGCCGGTCGGTTTAAAGGGACGGGGTTCACTTGTGTTGGTACTCACTACTCACGCTCTGTCCCTTACAACACAGCTTCTTCTTGTAGCGATCAGGCAAGAAGAACAACAGCTTCCCCAACAGGGGGTACACAGTGCCCGGGAACACGTCCTCCTCTTTCATTGGACCTTGGATGAACCAATAAGAAACATGGGCAGTGAGAAGCAGGAAGAGGTAGCTTTCTCTCCCCTGTTCACAGGCGGTCAACAAAAATAAAATGTAAACTCCTTGGCCTCCTTTGTCTGTTTTTATGTGTCTACATAGATCTGTCATGGCCCAGCATGATTTATGTATACTTACTTGATTAGTTAAGTGTTTTCTTGAGCTATACCTAAACCAGACGCCCCCAAAATGACGCCAGCAGTTATGTGAAGGGGCCATAGGTCCTGGAAGGCCTTAACACTCACTACACTGTTCCTGCGCCTGCTCCAGTCATGGACCAGGCCCAGGGAGCAGTCTTCACTGGCTCAGGCTGCCACCTGCATCCTGGTAAGTACCATTAGCAGACCCTTAACGGGGATCCACTCATGTGGTGGCGGGCTCTGTAGCGGGCTCTGTGACGGGCTCTGTGGTGGGGTGTGTGATGGGTCAGTCATTCATTCCTACCTGATAGAAAGCTGACAAGCAGCCCGACCAGCACCACCACCAGACAGCTGAGTCCGCTGTACCACATGTAGGACAGGGAGTAGAGCCTCCTCAGCCCTGTCGGCCTATCAGGGAACAGCACAGGGCAGCGTGAGGGATTCACTAAAGCAGCGGTTTTCAATAGGTGAGGCGCGCCTCCCCTGGGGGGCGCCAAAGAGCCAAAGGAGAGGCGCGACACGCACAAAGAAGAAATACGCATCTGTGTGCAGCTCTATTGATATCGGTAATTGTTCGTGCGTGTATTAGTTTTAAAATGCATATTTTCCTTTTCCCAAGTCAATAGGAGTCAGCATTAAGGGAGGAGACAGGACCCAGCAAAAAACGTAGGAAAAATGATCTACAATGCGTTTCTGGTTGTCTGTGGAGAGCGAGTTCCCCCAGATCTCCACTAGGGCTATGGAAGTCCCTTTACCTCCATGTACTTGTGTGAGTGGGTTTTCCACACTGACCGTGGTTAAAAACAAATACAGATCAAGGCTGCAGGTGGAGGACGACTTGCGTATATTTCTCTGCACTGCAGCCCCACATCGAACCCCTCTGCGCATCAAAAGCGAGGCCTCATTGTTCCCACTGATATGGACGATTCAATTGAAAGTCAAAGTTGTGTTGTCTTGAATCCATGATTTGGGTGGGCCATAGGGTTGATGCCGCTCGTAGCGCAATGATGTTTGGCGCATTTTGTTTTTATTGTTTAAATTTGAGGTTGTACGTGGCGGAAATCGTTAACAAATTTCATGAAAATATTAATCGGTTCGTTCTGATAACATGCCGTTGTCGTTCATTGATCAGAGAGCTGTCCATTGTGCAGATTTTTTTCGAGACGATGTGCATCTCCTTCAAATGTGCGCTTAAAGCCCAGACACACAGCACCGATTTCAGGCGTCGGGTGTCGTCGGTTGTAGCTTTGGCGCCGATTACACATGTTAAGCGTGTTTTGTTGACTTGTGGATAGGCCTACTGACGTTCAGTTATATTAAAAGTAGCCTCAATTAGGCCGGCATGAAGTTGGAAATGATTTGCTGTTGCAAAGAATCGTTTATGAATGCACTTTTAAAAAAGTTGTGGAAATAAATTGAATGACATTACATTTGATTAGTTATTGAAAATCATCATTGCCTGGAACACACAAAAGATGGCATTTACTGAAGAGGCGTGTGTGGGTTAGGTCAGGCGGACGGGATTCATTTTTTTTGAGGGGGGGCTCGGCTGTCCTTACCTACTCTAAGGGGAGGCTCACATTCACCCGAATTTGAAACCCCCTGGACTAAAGGTTAGGGACCGGGGAGGAAAAGCATTCTCAGGCTTACCTCAGCGTCGGGGGCGTGGCACTGACATTGAGAAAGATGGCAGGAACGGCAGACAAGTTGGCGTGTGAGACGGTGGTGTTCCCCGAGAGCAGCCAGGCAACGGAACAGTTGGAAGGCAGGACGCCACCGCCGCCACGTGTCATGATGCTGCCGACGCCAATCCAGAAGGCCGTGGCAAGGCCGGCCCCCAGGCCAACGAGGGCCCCCTGGAGAGAGTGGGGGGGGGGGGGGGGGGGGGGAGTCACGGTTTGCGTTCAGAAACAGAAAACTGCTGCTGAGGAGCAGCCAGGAATGAACTGAGCGTCTCAAAAGGTTTGAACTGAATGTCTGAACAGGTTTGAACAGGGTCTGAGCCGAACGGTGAAGACAAAAAGGTTTAAAGTATGACACCACTTTTCTCAATATTATATTATGTATTCCTACATAGAAAGAGTCGCTGACCAATCATTCAAATCAAATCACCAAAGCTTCCCTGCGATGTAGTTCTCAATTAAATGGAATGCTGCCTCCTTTAAATCATTAGAATTACGCCCCATTCCTAGACCGGCCAATCAAAGAGACCGAGTCAAGGTCACTCACTGTGGAGTTGGCCCAGGGGAAGAACATGCCCAGGGAGAACACGCCCAGCAACGGTCCGCCCACGATGCCGAAGATCTTCAACGCTACCTATGGTACAGAAACAGTTAGATCTTCATCATCACCACCAACATCACCATCATCATCATCATCATCATCATCGTCGTCATCATCATCTGGTTCCAACCGGGGTCGGCAGAACTTACTTGAAGGACGGACTCCCCCATCAGGTGAGTGAAGTACGCCATGGCCAGACACAGCAGGCCGTACGACATGGCTGTTGGTAAAGAAGGACAGACAACGACGACCGGTTGAAACTCGTCGAAAGCGCCTTGGATGGTTGATTCTCAACGTTCTCGTTTTGAAGTGCATTTGGCACCGGCTGCCACTGCACCCGTTGAACTGCTCCCGGACTCTGCTTGGCACCGCTGCCATGGAAGCGTGCGTACGGGTGAATCCAAGACGCTCAATGCAGCGGAGGTGCTTCTATAAAACCACAGGCCTTCCTCAACACACACTCTGACCAAACACAACCCCATACTTAGAAAACCCATGTTCACCCACACGTTAGGGCTGAACGATGAATCAAATTCAAATTGAAATAGCGATGTAATAGAACGTGGTATGCAAATCGCAAAGGCTGCGATTCTAAAAATAAATAAATAGCGATTTGTTACCGTTACTGACTGGAAATCAGTACGATTAAATTTATTTTAATTTTTATTTTACAATACAATAGTTAAATAAAGAAGTTTATAATAAATTAATCAACACATGGGCCTGGCCTATAAAGGAAATAGCAGTTTTTAAGTTGACTGCTTCTAATGTTGTGTAATAAATCATAAAAATCGCACATTAAATCGCAATCGCAATGTTGGTCAAAATAATCACAAATAGATTATTTCCCCAAATCATTCAGCCCTACCACACGTTTAGTCTATCTTACTTCCAGTCTCGATGGTGTTTTCTCTAATGTTTCACGATGTACCTGGCATCCAAATGTATCCCTGGGATTCGGATTGTCATATTCTTATTTCAGTAGAAATAACAGCATTGAAATACTCTGAAGAAATTAAGTATTTCTGGTTCTCCAAGTCTGTTATTAGAATTAATTCAGGAGGGCTGGCCCGTAACCAACCGAGGCCTTTAGACAGGAGCGTCGCTCTGGCTTCCGTCATCGCTGGGAAATGTGGTCTGATGAGGTCTTCCATGGTAACCGTTGCCAGGGAGTTGAAGGCAGAGGAGATGGAGCTGCAGGCGAGGGAGAGAGACACATCGTGAAACAAGTGGAACGATGCCGTCGTCATGGACACCAGCAGAATCCATCGCACACCTCAGTGACTATAAAACGGAGCCTCACTTAATCATAATATGGCAACATAGACACACACACACACAGTTGGGGATATTGTAATGTAGTGAAAAATGATGGCCAATACCTCTCTCATTGCTTACTGGAATCGTACTATCAACAGGAAGGAAGAGAGAGAGAGAGAGAGAGAGAGAAGAGAGAGAGAGAGAGGAGAGAGAGGAGAGAGAGAGAGAGAGAGAGAGGAGAGAGAGAGAGAGAGAGAGAGGAAGAGAGAGAGAGAGAGAGAGAGAGAGAGAGAGAGAGAGAGAGAGAGAGAGAGGAGAGAGAGAGAGAGAGAAGAGAGAGAGAAGAAGAGAGAGAGAGAGAGAGAAGAGAGAGGAGAAGAGAGAGAGAGAGAGAGAGAGAGAGAGACTGCTAAAGCTAAAGACGACGGACAGACAGACCAACCTGAGGGCAGCGCTGAACAAGCATGCGATGAAGAGGCCGGGCAGCCCGGGAAGGCCCTGCAGCATGTCCATCACGAAGAACAGCACCATCTGGGTTCAGGAGACCGGGCAGCATGTCTATAAGCAACCTAGCACGCTAGCATAGTCACGTCTATGAGTAACCTGGCACGCTAGCATAGTCACGTCTATTAGCAACATAGCACCTAGCATAGTCAAGTCTATTAGCAACATAGCATTCTAGCGTAGTAAAGTCTATTAGCAACATAGCACGCTAGCATAGTCACATCTATTAGTAACATAGCACGCTAGCATAGTCACGTCTATTAGTAACATAGCACGCTAGCATGATTCAAGTCTAGTAGCAATATAGCACTCTAGCGAATTCATGTCTATTTGAAACATATCAAACATATCATTTTCAACTCTTTTAGCAACATTTTAAAAATAGAAACAAACACAAAAAAACACAGGCCTATGGACACTCAGAATGCTTACATGTATAGCTTCACAATGCATTACATCGAATTAAAATGTGTGCGAGATTGGCCGCGTTAAGACATATTGGCCTCCTAATGGTGGTCTACTGAATGCACTTAAGAAGGGGATTCCCTCCCGAACGCCTGGTGTTGAAGGATGCCGCGTTGATGCAGGAGAGCAGGGGGCCTGTAACGTTTTTCATCCCGCAATGCCGTTAGGGAAAACCAGACAAACAGGAAGTGCGGGAGGGATCAGAGCCCTAATCCTCCCTCAACACTCGGCTGGCCAGGTGTTACCGGGGTGGTTTAGTTTGGTTATGGCTGCGTCTCAGGCACAGCTTCCTAAACTTGGTTGGTCTGTGACCCCATTTTCAAGTCAGAAAATTCCCCAAAAACGTATTTTAACTTAAATGGTAAAGCGACTGCATTCATACAGTTTTCTGGAACTAGCAACTTTCCGGTTACCAGCTAACCAGCTCTACCTCTTGAGCCACATGCCGCCCTTTCTTCGGCCTTCCCACACATTTGTTTCAATCCTATGATCCCCTGCCCTGCAAACCAATGTCCCAGTGATCCTATGTGGATTGGGTCTCGAACCCAGAACTTTTCGTCTGGACATCCCAATGCCCCCGACTCCCAGTCTGTCCTGCGATACAAATGAACGGATGTTGCGTGCTTGATAGGAGTTAGGCTATGAAGAGGTCACTCGAACAGAACTTTACCGTTGGTCTGTGAACACGATGGCGGTAACCCGTCTACAGTGTCTCTATTAAGAACAGCCCTTTCTAAACCAACAACCAGCCAACTCAATGTACTGATTGTAAGTTGCTTTGGTTAAAAGCCCCTGCTAAACGCCCTGAATGTAAATGTTAACGTGTACGTTTCCAGGGCGGGACAGGGGAGGCGGTGAGGGAACCCACTCACAGCGTCCCCGGACAGAGAGCCCGGTCTCCGTGAGGGGTCTTCTCCGCAGTAGCGTGCGAACATGACCAGGCCCATCACGCAGCTCAGAGCCAGGGCCACCTGCAGAGCCGGGATCACCATGTAGCAGGACCTGGGGGGGGCAGAACCAGAACCTTTAGAACACACAGAGACAGACAGACACAGAGACACACAGAGACCCAGAGAGAGAGAGAGAGACCCACAGAGAGAGAGAGAGAGACACACACAGAGAAGAGAGAGAGAGAGAGACCCACAGAGAGAGAGAGAGAGAGAGAGAGAGAGAGAGACCCACAGAGAGAGAGAGAGAGAGAGAGAGAGAGAGAGACAGACCACAGAGAGAGAGAGAGAGACCACAGAGAGAGAGAGAGAGAGAGAGAGAGAGAGAGAGAGAGAGAGAGAGAGAGAGAGAGAGAGAGAGAGAGAGAGAGAGAGAGGAGAGAGAGAGAGAGAGAGAGAGAGAGAGAGAGAGAGAGAGACAGAGGAGAGAGAGAGACAGAGAAGAGAGAGAGAGAGAGAGAGAGAGAGACAGAGAGAGAGAGGAGAGAGAGAGACAGCAGAGAGACAGACAGAATCATAGGACAGAGAGAGAGACAGAGAGAGACAGAGAGACAGAATCATAGGACAGAGACGAAGACAGAGAGCATAGGACAGACAGACAGACAGAGAGACGAGCAGACACGAATCATAGGAACATAGGACAGAGACAGACAGAGAACGAGAGAGACCGAATCATAGGACAGAGAGAGACACAGAATCATAGGACAGAGAGAGACGCAGAGACAGACAGAATCATAGGACAGAGAGAGAGACACAGAGAGAGAGAGACACAGACACAGGGAGACAGAATCATAGGACAGAGAGAGAGACAGAATCATAGGACAGAGACAGACAGAGAGAGAGCGAGACAGAATCATAGGACCCAGACAGGCAGACAGACAGACCGACCCCTAGGGTGGAGGTTCTGGGTATGAGTGGGTCAGAGAGAGGTACCTGACCGCCTCCCTCTCTGTGCGGGCGCTGAGGTAGCGCTGCACCTGGGCCTGGTTCACGCCGTACAGAGCCAGCATGAGGAACACCCCGCCCACCGCTAGCGTCCAGAACGTGTGTCTCTCCGTGGGGTCGGGGTTCAGGCTGAGGAGAAACACGGGCTGGGTTAGGATGGTACAGTGATGAGGGTCTACCTGCTCTTTAAGGAATTTGTTCCGATACCGATACCAGTATCGGAAACTCCTTCGATATAGCATATAATGGTTATCGGAGAGTACCCAGTTCTATGCGCTGATCCGATACCATTACATTGCCTAGCTCATTTACTACGCATGCAGAGGTAATCATTCTCAAACAATTCAATATTACGCTGCAGTATTGGATAGGAAAAAAAATGATCTGAACATCTCCACACTCTCTAATGAACTATAGCGAGTCGCTTCCCCCTCTCCAGTGCCAGTGCCAGACCCCCCCTCTCCGCAGCCCCCCGAGCGGACCACCTACTCCAGGCCGGAGATGCGGTTTCCCTCCGACACGCGGTCCCAGACGGCCTTCACGCCACCCGCCTGCTGCACCCCCACCACGATGACGGCCAGCTGCCCTGCAAACATCACCGCCGTCTGGAACACGTCCGTCCAGATCACCGCCTTCAGCCCCCCCTGTCCCCAGGGAACAGACAGACACACGGCCGTGAGTAGGAAGACCCCCCTCTGGGAGACTGACGTCACTTCTGATCGGAAATATAATTTGTTCGTATAGCACGTTTAAAACGTGTTTGTGTGTTCGTACAGCCGTTTAAAACGTGTGTGTGTGTGTGTGTGTGTGTGTGTGTGTGTGTGTGTGTGTGTGTGTGTGTGTGTGTGTGTGTGTGTGTGTGTGTGTGTGTGTGTGTGTGTGTGTGTGTGTGTGTGTGTGTGTGTGTGTGTGTGTGTGTGTGTGTGTGTTCGTACAGCCGTTTAAAACGTGTGTGTGTGTAAAAACTTTACAACAGTTTATATACATTTTTTTAACTTGAAATAATAAAATGTATATACTCTGAATCAAAGCAATGGTACAGAGGAGGAAAGACAGTTTGGATAAATCAAGTGGTTGATGTTTGCTTACTATTGTTGTGTAGGCCGTGCAAACGAGTCCAGTAGCCAACACCGTTCCCCACAGTGGAAGTCCAGTTACTGAGATACAGACAAACAGACAGACAGAGAGACAGACAGAGAGAGAGAGAAAGAGAGAGAGACAGACAGACAGACAGAGACAGGGAGACAGAGATCAAGAGTGAGAGACAGCAACAGACCAACCAAGAGTGAGAGAAGACAGACACACAGACGGGTGTATAGAAAGAGACAGTGGAGAGAGAGTAAATACTGAAAACACCCTTCTTTAGAAAAATAAAGACAATTCCAAATATTGAGATCTCCTACCTTTATTGAGTGCAAACGCTGGCGTATATATACAGACCCCCATGTAGATCACCTGAACAACGAAACAAAAACATCCGTTGAAACGTCTGGACATGCAGGGAAAGGTTAGGTTAGGAAACGCCCTACTACAAACTCCTCAAGGTATTGTAGGCCTGGTTCATTATCTGCTGATCAGTTGATGTTTCTACAGATAGTCACATTACATGTCTGTACGCGTGTGTGTACGTGTGTATATGGGTACACTTCCGATGGGGTACGCTTGCTTGAATGTGCGTGCTTGCTTGCAGGAACGTGTGTGCGTGTATTTGTGTGAATGCTTACTTGCTATGTGTATGGATGTATGCATGTGTGTGCATACAAGTGTGTGCGTGCATGTGCATGCTGTACGTGCCGTCTGGAAGATGAAAGTCAGTGTTCCACAGATGCGCACGGCCTTGTTGAAGCGACGCTCTAGATACTGAGGAGCAGAGAGGAAAGACATCAATGTTCTGATTTCTTTGGCCTTTTACAGAACTTGAATAACAACTACATGTTCTGTGTTTTGTCCACACACACACACACACACACACACACACACACACACACACACACACACACACACACACACACACACACACACACACACACACACACACACACACACACCTCATAAGCGCTGGACAGACGCAGTCGGTAGAACAAGGGGACGAACACTTGGGCCGGGATGAGCAGGCCCAGGACGTAGGCGCAGCCGATAAACCAGAACTGGGTGCCGTTGGCGTACACCTCCGCAGGGATTCCCACGATCGCCACGGCCGACTGGAAGGACGCGATGAGGGAGAGGGAGACGGGCACCGCGGCCATGCTGCGGTCCGCCAGAAGGAATTCCTGCGTGGTGCGCTGACGTCCCCCCGACAAGGCGTAGTAGACACCGATCGCCATAGAGGCCAACAGCAGGAGCGCGAATATCACATAATCCACCACCGAGAAGTACATCTGCTCCATAGCGGCGGGCTCCTACGGGTACCGGTTCAGATTGTCTTCGTTTCCCGGTGAACCGGCGGAAGGAATGAGAGACACCGTCTTGACGAACACTCATCAGGCAGTACATAGGAGTAGCCTGGGAACAGTTGCAGTAGTTTTAAAGTTCATGCAAACAATGTTGTGTCTGTTCAAATTACACATAACGCAACAAACAAAGGTGTGTGTGGGGGGGGGGGGGGGGGGCTCTGAAAAGCGGGTCGCCTTTATAACGAGGAAGTTGCAACATGCCCACTATATCAGACATGCATGGGGCCACTACTCACCCCCAAATATGAAGGTAGTCCGACATCAAATCCAAAATCAGGACTGGACTGCTCCTTGGCATGGGGCTTTTTTCAGTCGAAAAGGTCGGAATGCATGATGAGGGTGGCTGATAACGACAAGGGCTCGTCAGTCTATTTACCCTGGGAAGTCCTGCATACCTCCAGGCGACATTCACCGAACCTGTTCCTCAGATCTCTGGGTTTGGTTAGGCTAGAGTGGTGCCGTACCAAAACATTTGGCGAGTCCCAAGGCTTCGGGACAGAGCGTCACTTGATCCGCACCTCGAGGTCACACAACCTCTGAGTGAACTTCACCCTAATGTGTCCACCCTCAACGGGCGGTGTTGTGCCGATTCCCCGCCTCCGGTGGGCTGCACGCCAGGCCTCGCCAGGGAGACAGGCATAGCCGCTGTCGGTCCGTACATGAATTAACGTCGCCCCACACACCGATGCATTGTCGTCTTCCACGCCGACAGAACACGGCGGGGACTCGGTCGTGGTGAATGGCGGGTAGGGAGATGCGTGGCGACACTGGAGGGACACTTCCCCTGCAAACTTTTCTAATCGCCGAAAGTAAACGGTGAATCAGCGAATGAAAGTGCTTTACGTGACAGACCCTACAAATACAATTGAATATCTCATATAATGCACATATTTTTTTATAAAATAAAACCGTTGTAAATTTCGGACCATGTGACAGGTCCGCGATTTGTTTTGACTGCGCTTCCGGGTTTGAGTAGGCGTGCCGTTTCCATGGGCGTGCCCCGGCGCGTTGACGCGTCACGCGTGACTGACGTCATCGACAGGCCGCCCTATTTGAAAACGCTTCCTGTCTGCAGCGGGTCGCGTTTAGCTGGGTCTCGATTCCGTCAACGCCGTCAAATCCTACTTTTCGCCGAAATAAGTCTTGCTCTACAACATATATCCTAAGAGCCCAACGGGAAAGAATTCTAATCCGTCGCGGGAATGTCTACACAAGGTCTGTTTGGTTATGGCTTTATATGGTCAACTGGTCACAACAACCACCACATATGGCTTATGTGTTGTGTTTATGTCTGACGTTATAGTGCAGTAGACACCGACCGATACAGATTCTGGTAAAAGATTACCGATATCAACATATCGGAGGATATTCGAAATATAGATATATATCTGCCATTATTTGGCCTTATTAATTTATATATACACTCATCGGCCACTTTTATTAGGTACACCTTGCTAGTACCGGGTTGGACCCCCTTTTGCCTTCAGAACTGCCTTAATCCTTCGTGGCATAGATTCAACAAGGTACTGGAAACATTCCTCAGAGAGTTTGGTCCATATTGCCATGATAGCATCACGCAGTTGCTGCAGATTTGTCGGCTGCACATCCATGATGCGAATCTCCACATCCCAAAGGTGCTCTATTGGATTGAGATCTGGTGACTGTGGAGGCCATTTGAGTACAGTGAACTCATTATCATGTTCAAGAAACCAGTCTGAGATGATTCGCGCTTTATGACATGGCGCGTTATCCTGCTGGAAGTAGCCATCAGAAGATGGGTACACTGTGGCCATAAAGGGATGGACATGGTCAGCAACAATACTCAGGTAGGCTGTGGCGTTGACACGTGCTCAAATGGTACTAAGGGGCCCAAAGTGTGCCAAGAAAATATCCCCCACACCATTGCACCACCACCACCAGCCTGAACCGTTGATACAATGCAGGATGGATTCATGCTTTCATGTTGTTTACGCCAAATTCTGACCCTACCATCCGAATGTCGCAGACGAAATCGAGACTCATCAGACCAGGCAACCTTTTTCCAATCTTCTATTGTCCAATTTTGGTGAGCCTGTGCAAATTGTAGCCTCAGTTTCCTGTTCTTAGCTGACAGGAGTGGCACCCGGTGTGGTCTTCTGCTGCTGTAGCCCTTCCGCCTCAAAGTTCGACGTGTTGTGCGTTCAGAGATGCTCTTCTGCATACCTCGGTTGTAGCGAGTGGTTATTTGAGAGACTGTTGCCTTTCTATCAGCTCAAACCAGTCTGGCCATTCTCCTCTGACCTCTGGCATCAAAAAGGCATTTGCGTCCACAGAACTGCCGCTCACTGGATATTTTCTCTTTTTTGGACCATTCTCTGTAAACCCTAGAGATGGTTGTGCGTGAAAATCCAAGTAGATCAGCAGCTTTTGAAATACTCAGACCAGCCCGTCTGGCAGCAACGATCATGCCACGTTCAAAGTCACTTAAATCACCTTTCTTCCCCATTCTGATGCTCGGTTTAAACTTTATACCGCAGCAGATCGTCTTGACCAAGTCTACATGCCTAAATGCATTGAGTTGCTGCCATGTGATTGGTTGATTTAGAAATTTGCGTTAACGAGCAGTTGGACAGGTGTACCTTTTTAAAGTGGCCGGTGAGTGTGTGTGTATGTATGTATGTTTATATATGTATGTATGTATGTATGTATGTATATATGTGTATGTGTATGTGTATATATATATATATATATATATATATATATATATATATATATATATATATATATATATATATATATATATATATATATATATATATATTATATATATATATTTATTTATTGTGGTATCCTGTGGGTGGAGCAGCTCCTCAGGATTGGCTGCTCATCCTCCACTAATGTTTTGGTCCGCCCAGAGAGCTAAAGCAACCAATGACCTGAATTGGGTTATAAAGTAGTCATTACGTAAATAAATCAACTCAATTTCTAAAGTTATCATATTGACGTATATCAGCGAGCACATAAGCCGATACAGATACATCTGGTATAGGCCAATATCGGTTTAGTAGTAATACCACCATCCAGCGATAACCGATTTAATTGGTCAGGTTCTAGCGTGTAGATAATGTATGTCTACGTGTCAAGCAAAATCTTAGTTTCGACCTGGAACCTACTCATGTCTACAGGAATAAAGCTGTCGTATTATACCATATTATACTATGTTTAAATGGATCAAATTCACCTAGACTCTGCATAGCCCCCCCCTCCCACCCCTCCTACTTATTGTATGTTGTACATACCATTTGTATCATGTCGTACTTAGTTATAGTACTAACTTTGCATCGTGTAGCATCTTATACTAGCTATCTTTATTAAACACAGGGAATGGGTTAACCTAGTGATAGTTAGTGCTTTGCACTTTGCTCCCTACTGTACCGACTGCAACATATTGTTTCACTTTCTTCTGTCGTGGACAGTTGGATAAAAGTGTCTGCTAAACGCCCTGAATGTGAACATAATAGATCGCATGTGCAGGCATCTTGGGCCACCTGGAGTCGCAGGCGAGGAAGCGGCAAGAGGTTCCTCCTCAGCAGAGTGACCTGGAGAAGCTCAGAGCCACGGTCCACGCACTCGTCATCCAGAGAGACCAGCTGAAGGCCAAGATGGAGGCCAACAAGGTGACGGAATGGAATAATGTCCACTAATCTATAAAGATTATAGTCAAAATCAGCTTTGTCAGGCCGACAACAAGTTACATAGATGACTGTTTACCCCATACTCCAAATGGGCTATTAATATATTTACCACACAACCTATAACAAAACATAACACATAAATAACATAATAACTGCAAAAAGACAGAATATAATATTCACAGTGTTATGAGGTAGTTGTTGATGTTTAAGTAAAGGTGCAATATAGTAGAGTGTAAAAAGTTCTAAAATATGAGTAAACAAGTAGAGTAGGATACAAACGCGACCCAGTGCAGTCGGTGGCCCCCCTAAACTGTGCCCCCCCTAAACAATGGACCCCGAATCTGTGACCCCCTAATCTGTAACCCCCTAATCTTGCATCTGCGGTTCACTAAAGAGAACATCTTATCCCAGACGGTGCAGGAACTGGAGAGTGATGACCCGGACCAGTCTACCAGGGGCGGGGAGGGGCCGGGAGAGGGGGCAGAGGCTTCTGGTGGCTCGGTGAACTCCCAGCTACTGCAGCTGATGGCCAGGCACGCCCATCTCACAGACCAGCTCCACGCCCACCAGCTCATCGGTACGACCGCCCCGCTGGCCACATGCTGGGGCTACTGTTTAAGGTTGAGTTATGTTTGGACGTCGACGCATTGCAAGGGGGTTTACGGACCCATGACGTCCTTGTGGACCCTCCTTGCGTCCACCGCCAAGGGCCTGACGTTCGCCGCCAAAATATTGTAACCTTGCGTCGAGGCAACGCAGCAGCAAGGGCTGTGATTGGTCCGCTATTGTGAACCCGACGCAGAACCCAAACAGGTTCACAACTGCGTAGAAGTGACCGCGTGGTCATTGTGTTCCGTCAACACTATCGACATTTTTGGGGGGCGGTCAAACCAGGAGCCTTTAGACCCAAACAGCAACTAGACTTCCCTGTTTGCATGTGAAGCGATGGAAGACTTGTTGATGAGGAACAAGGTTGCAGCTTTATTGTTCATCAATGATCCCAATCCTGACTCAAACCTTTACTCCAAAGGTAAATCCCATGATGCATCTCTCCGTGTGTACTAGTATTTACCGGGAGAAACTCTCCACCCACAGGTGGCTACGACATCACCAAGACGCGGCAGAGGAAAGGTATATGCGTCTCCCTGGCGACGTCGTACGAGGGCGTGTACCTGGAGCGGTACAGCCTGGAGGTGGTCTTGGCGCCCGTGCTCCGGATCGTCCGCCACGACGTGCCCCACTTCGTGCCACTGGCCCGGCTGGCGGAGAAAGACGGCCTGCTGCAGCACCACTTCACGGGCTTCCTGGGGGAGCTCGGCCGCCACTTAGACGGCTACGCAGGCCGCAGGCAGCAGCTCAGGCTGCTCAAGGTAGGGCCACCGCTGGGGAGGAGGAGGAGGGAGGGTAGGGAGGGAGGGAGGGAGGGATGGAGGGGGAGGGAGGAGAGGAAGAGGGGGAGAGTACTTTTGTTTATTCATTCAGAGGGGAAACGACGACCCCATCACCAAGCGTACAGCACACCGAACCGTCCCTTCAGAGGCCGGGATGTTGGGTCCGGCGGGAGCAGCAGGCCGGCCTCCTCCGGACCCCGTGGGTTCAGAGCTCTGACGGTCGTCTCCTCCACAGGAACAGCACGGCTCGGTGTTGGTGTTGGAGGGCAACGCGCCGTGCTCCCTCCTGGCCCTGACCCTGACGGTACCTCGGACGCCTCCACTGGGGGACATCGCCGTTCTGTGTAAGCTGCACTACTCCGACCCCACCCGCTGCCTGCCCGAGGAGGTCACCGTCCAATCAGAAGGTAGGAGTGTTTCCCGCACATGATTTCACTACTTCTGAAGTCGATCATTGACGGAAGCCTTATTGGTAACATGCTAACGTGCAATCTTAATAATAATCACATAGAATTCAAAACAATAACTCAAATTATGCAAATAAGACATTTCTTAAATATAAACCTAACTATAAGCAGCAATGTGGGGGTCAAGCAGAATAGGACTCTATAAACTAATTTTGCTGGATAGACGTAATAGGCTAGGTGGCTACATGATGACTGTCTCTGTAATGACGACAGCTGGTGGAATGAACCAGAGCATTATGTGACTACAGTCAATGTTTACAAAATGGAAAAATTACCCCACGTAGTGGTAAGGGCGCATCATCGTCTGCCTGACAGAAGAAATCACACAAATACATAGGGGTATTCGGAACAATATCCAGAACACTGCAGTACCACTTGTTGCGGTACTGCAGTGTTCTGATTGTATGCTGTAGTGGTCTGATTGTATGCTGTATGTCAGATTGACATGATGATTTATTATGATTAATATGTTATCAGTATTATATAACGCAGTATATGATGACCATGATAAAATGCATATGATTAGATATAATTTTACTCACAATGAAATCTATTGGCAAATGGCAAAACGGCAATACATTGAAGTTGCTTTCTAAGGGCTGGAATTTGAGTTGCTGCTAACAACGCCCCCCTAGGCGTTGATGATGCCCAATTATTTGGGCACCATCAGGATAGGGTCATAAGACTATGAACCAAGTTTGTTTGGATGCATGTAGGCCTTGCAGAGATATGAGGTCACTTCCTGTTTGACGTTCCCATGAGGTCAAAGGTCACCGAATTGTTTGGGTGTCCCCAGAATGATGTCACGAGTCTATGTACCAAGTTTGGCTATGATATGTTAAAGAGATGCTGAGAACAGGCTTACTACCTGTTTGGCGGCTTTGCCGTCAAGTTTAAATTGGCTGTCACGGCCGAACGGTTTTGAATTTGAAAAAACTGTTTAACCCATTTATTCAAATTGGTCTGAAGATCATATATGGCAAGTTTCATGATAATTGGACATAATTTGTGGCCTGTGGATATACTATTGATTTTGACAACTTTCAGACATGGCGGCCAAATTCTGATGTTGCCATGGGAAATATTTTGTTAAATATATGGTGTGTTCTGACCGTATCACCAGACATTGACAATAAGTTTGAAATATACTCATATGAAGAGATGAGTTAAAATACATCTGATCAGTGTCCCCAAAATGATGTCATAAGTCTATGTACCAAGTTTGGTTTATGATATGTCAAAGGGCTGCTGGGATATGGGCTTACTTCCTGTTTGGCGACTTCACGGCTCTAATTTGATTGGCTGTAGCGGCCAAACGGTTTTGAATTTGAAAAATCGGTTTGCTGTTTTTGGTCAAGCATGGCCTGAAGTTCATGTGTGCCAAGTTTCGAGATGATTGCACAAAATCTGTGATAGGATGCATTTTGAAGGTCTTTGACATAAACCAAGATGACGGAAAATCCATCATCAAACAACGACATAGTGTGTTGAACTCGGCTGGGACCAAGGAATCCAATGATGCCTTGTTTGTGAATATTGAATGAATGGATCAAAAGTTATAAATATATATATATACTGTATGCTTGATGGGATCATAGGAAAGTCCTGAATCAGTGTGCCCAATTTCACAACTTTTCACCAGGGTGTTCTATGGGCTACCATAGACTCCCATGACAGAATAATAAGAAGAAAACGTACAAAAACAATAGGTTGTCTCGCAGCTTCGCAGCTTGACCCCCAATTATAATTAATACAATTACATTTCCGGCCTCTCATTGGCTAGGCGTACTTATTACAAACGTAAACATTTACCGAGGGCCGTATTCATATTCAACTTGAATTCTTTTCAAACTATGCAAGAGTGGACCTCTTTGACCTCATCTTCAATGCGTTCCTTCTGCAGACGGGGAGCTGTCTGAGACCGCCCAGTGGAAGGACATCTGCACCCTGCTGAAGGGGACCCCTCTGCACACAGCCGTGGCCACCCTGATTCAACGAGGAGACATCAAGTAGTTCCTCTGAACCGCATCCTCTGAACACCCAGCCATCTCTCCTCAACATCTTTGTTTATATATATTTTAATAAGAACTGTGTACATACATGTTATACCATACTAGATAATAAAAAAAGAAATGCAACTGCACGCTCAATTTGCCTTTTTTTATTATTATTCTAAACTTTACTTGACGTAAACACTTCACCGAGTTCACCGAGACTCTGCATAGCCTCCCCCCCACACCCCCCCACACCCCTTTTACGAACTTATTGTATGATGTACGTCCTTGCACTTAAAAATAGTACTTAGCAATCTTCAAGTATCTCATCCTAACTCTCTTTGTTGTGTAACAAAGGGAAGGGGTTAACCTAACAATTGTGAGTGCTTGTCACTTGGTTCTATGAACATCCTGACTACCGACAGAACCGATATGGTGTTTCTCTTTCCTCTGCCAAATGTACTTAAAGGGTAATTCCGGTGTGAAATGGATTTGGGATATGTTTTGTAGGATAACGAGTTGAAACGTTCGTTTTGGAGCACAAAAAACGCACAGACGCTTTCTTCAGTTGGCTGTTTTTAGCCGATTCAATCAAAACGCTATAAACTTGGAACGAAGGGGGCAGTGGTTATGGTAAAAACTAAATCGCTATTTTAAACCATTAAAAGGCTAGAAGTAGCCGACACTTCTTTGGTAGTATAATAAGGGTCTTAACATATAAAACGAGGCATTGAGAACTCTGTAAATGTACAGATTGTTTATTAAAAAGGACATTTTTATGCACATAATACCATCAGTAGATCACCTGTTGACGCCATTTTGTTTTTAAGACTCGATAAGTAGATTTGCGAACACAGAGCTTGCGTGTTGCTGACGGATGTCACAATCTGTTCGCCAATCACTTATCGAGTCTTAAGAACAAAATGGCGTGTATAAAATGTCCTTTTTTAATAAACAATCTGTACACTTACAAAATTCTCAATGCCTCGTTTTATATGTTAAGACCCTTTTTATACTATCAAAGAAGTGTCGGCTACTTCTAGCCTTTTAAGTGGTTTAAAATAGTGATTTAGTTTTTACCATAACCACTGCCCCCTTCGTTCCAAGTTTATAGCGTTTTGATTGAATCGGCTAAAAACAGCCAACTGAAGAAAGCGTCACCGGAATTACCCTTTAAGAAGGTCGCTTTAGATAAAAGCGTCTGCTAAACGCCCTCAATGTTAATGTAAACCGCCGCCCCTCTATGGGTATTCAGCGTCTGGGATCGTTCCCGGTCGACGCCGCTCGCTCCCGGTCGTTCCCGGTCGCTCCCGGTGGACGCCGGCCGCCCCAGCCCCCCCACGCTGCCGATGGTGTCGTTGAAGGCCTTGATCCTGCGCCGCAGGGCCGCCATCTCCCGCCTCTCCCCATCCTCCAGCCTCTGCAGCTCTTCCCGGGCGCGCTGCTCTCGCCAGGCCTTCTCCCGGGCCGCGATGCTGTCGATGGTGGCCACTTCCCTCAGCTGCCGGATGGACAGCCACGGCACGGTAGCGGGGCGCGGCGGCGGCGGCGGCGGCGGCGGTGGCGCCTCCGACGGTGCCTCCGACGGAGTTTTGCTGGGTCGGGCCCCTTCAGCGGTGGGGAGGGACTTGCTGGACCATGGCCGCTCACCGGAGCGCTCCAGCAGCGCGATCTCCCGCATGTTGCGGCGGACGGTGGCCTTGGGCTCGCACGCCCTCAGCAGCGCGTCGCGCTCCAGCTCCCTCCGCAGGATGGCCTCCTTCTGCTGCAGCCTCTTCATCGTGCACCTGGGGAGGAAGGCCCAGCTCACAGACCTGCTCCATGCCCAACACCTCATCGGTACGGATGCCAGCCTAGCCACTTAAGAGTTGATACCAGTATCGGATATTCCTCCGATACTGCCTAAAATCCAGTATCTGGTATCGCATGTACACAAGTCTATGTGCTGATCCGATACCATCGCGTGACTCGCTAATTTACTACACAGCACATGACTTCTATTGGGTAATGTCACACCGTGGCCACAGACACCCCAGTTGATATCAAGCCACATGATAATATAATATTAACCTAACTCAAGTGGAACAGTGTGGGTCGCGACACGCCACCTCATGATGTCATGAGTCAAGGATCATAACACATAGAGCCGGTGTTAATGCTGACATGTCTTGAGACCCTCTGCTTGTGGTGATAGCTGGTTTATCCTGTGCCTTGATTACTGATTCACCACAGGTGTGCAGCCTCACCCAGCCCCCAGAGTCGGGCCATCAGCCTGACTCGGGGGCCAAGTGAGGCTGCTTCAACCAGCCGTCGACCACAGACACGCGCTCCACACCCATATCTCTGCAGTCCCTCCTGAAGAGGATCCTTCCACCAGTACCTGAACTGGGCGTCCAGGAGCTCCAACCTCCGCCGGTGCTCCAAGTCCGCCCTCCTGTTCCTGGTGTGCATCAGGTCCGTGATCCGGCTCACACCGGATCCCCAGTCAGCTCTCCTCATGACATCAGCTTGGGATCCGTCTGTCTGGGATCCGTCTGTCTGGGATCCGTCAGTCTGGGATCCGTCAGTCTGGGATCCGTCAGTCTGGGATCCGTCTGTCTGGGATCCGTCTGTCTGGGATCCGTCTGTCTGGGATCCGTCAGTCTGGGATCCGTCTGTCTCGGATCCGTCTGTCTGGGATCCCTCTTTCTGGGATCTGTCTGTCTGGGAACCGTCTGCAATCTCCACCGGCTCTTTTAACTTATCTTGGTATTTCCGACATAGAGCGATAAGCTGAATCGCAGCCGTCTTCTCGTGCTGGTTCCTCTGTTTACACCGGAGGGGTTTGTGTTGGAGAGGGAGAGCCATTTGCTACCATGGATTTAATTTGCTGGAACACAATAGGCCATTGTGATTGTGTGTAAATTGTGGGGTAATTATGGAACTGGTTATTGTGTGTGTGTGTGTGTGTGTGTGTGTGTGTGTGTGTGTGTGTGTGTGTGTGTGTGTGTGTGTGTGTGTGTGTGTGTGTGTGTGTGTGTGTGTGTGTGTGTGTGTGTGTGTGTGTGTGTGTTTCATTTTAGAGTTCAGGTTATAAAGTAGAGGTAAAATCATATTCAGTTTGGGGGTTTCCAATAAGGGTCTCGCTACTAATTACATGTATACAACATGTATATTATCATTGGGATTTAAATAAATTAGGAATCAATACATTAAAATAAATAAAATTAATTCTTTAAAAAATGTTAATGGGTTAATCTACATTTTGTCGCCCTACAGTAAACTCCTTAAATAGGATTTATTCATATTTACAAAAAAAAACACAAATGGAAAGAAACGGAACCAATGATGAACCGAGTGGGCAGTGAAATGTTCCCACAAGCCTGAGAGGTAAATATGTAGCATAACGAAACCGTTTAGTCAGCTTTTGTGAAAAAAAAAGACAATATCATAATCAATATCAATATGTGTGCACAATGGATGTTTAATAACAGCAAACGGTGTCAGCGCTGTATTTATTCAGATAGGGGGAAGTGGGGGGAAGAAGTAGGAACCAAGTTCTCCACCTCAAGGGGAACCTTACGGGTAAAAGTGGCGCACATACAGTCTTCTGATTGGTCCACTTCTAGGCTGCTGCACTGCGCGTCATTTACTATTTGCATTAAAGTTGGACACGCTGTTTGTCGTGTTCCCATTAGGACACGCCTGGCCGCGCTTTCAGTGGTGTGTGCACAGTACAGTTGTTTAAAGACCGGAACCACGCGTTATGCTCGCCGTTTGTGTGGACGTGCCAGGAGGGCCAGAGAATCTGCGAGTGGGCACGGTACCCAAACCCCGACCTAAAGATGGAGAGGTCTTAATTAAAGTTCACGCCACTGCCCTCAACAGAGCTGACACATTGCAGGTAGCCTAAAGCATACTACGTATCCGCCATAGAAAATTTAAAGGACCAGAACAGCATTTCTACTCAATGAGCTATAGCTTACATAACTCAAGTCAGGCCTGTTTTAAAGCATGGAGACAGAGGGATGACATTCATTACATTACAGAAAGAACACACACACACACCTTTGTCCCTTGTGTGCTGCTATTGTTTGTTACTGATTATGAATAAAGCTTCCTACATCGTTGACTCGCCGATGTCTCCGGTGCCCTAGAGGAGAGGGCTGTACCCCCCGCCCCCGGGAGAGAGCGACATCCTGGGCCTGGAGGTGGCCGGCACGGTGGCTGAGGTGGGCCCCGGTGTGAGGGGCCCCTGGGTGCTGGAGGAGAGGGTCATGGCCCTGCTGTGCGGAGGAGGCTACGCTCAGTATGTGGCGGTGGCAGAGGAGCTCCTGCTGCCGGTGCCCCCCGGGCTGACCCTGTGCCAGGCGGCCGCTGTCCCCGAGGCCTGGCTCACCGCCTTCCAGCTGCTGCACCTCGTAGGTAACAGCTACGCTACGATGCTAACGCATCCGCTAGAGCAGCTAACCGGGGACCTGTGGGCACACACGCCAGGCCACACACACACACACGCACGCTAGGCCATGCACGCGCACATACAGACACACAGACGCACCCATGCACAGGCCATGCACACGCACAGGTAAATGCACATACGCCCAATGCACACACGCACACCCACAAACCATGCACATGCATGCACACACACACACACAATCCCATGTACACGCACTCACCATGCACACGCACACACACCATGCACATGCACACACACATAAATGCATGCCATCCACATGCTCAGATTGCAGACCATAACAAATCAATCCAGCCCAAACTAAGACATTGTGAAGGGACACTTTGACGTGTGTCCTGATTACTGTTATAGAGGTTATAGATAGATACAAACACACCAAAGAGATGTTAAAAAGGAGCAATAAAAAGAAAAGAATTATGTTGAATACAATAATTGAAAGAAAGCAAATAATATATAATTAATAATGCCTATTGTTGTAATTAAAGGTAGTAGCTAGTTAATAAGTAGGCATTTGTAAATAAGTAGTAACTGGGTTGTAATAATTATCTAAAATGAGACTGTTGCATCGATCAAAGACCATATGGTGGGGTTTCATTGGCATTTGGAACAAATTTCTAACTTTTCAGTGGACACTTGTATGGTATATAGCACAAAAAGTATGGAACACAAACCCTGTTAATTCCATTTAACTTAGTGGCCCAAAGTCTACCTGTAGCGTTCCTTGAGCATCAACCCTAACCCTTGCTTACCTGCTCATTAACTATGCATAACACAAGTCATTTATCCTCTCATTAACGATACATAATACACAAGTCACTTACCTTCTCATTAACAATATATTAACCCCTCATTAAAGTGTCTTTCTGCTCATTAACGAAGTATAACAATCCAGTGACCTTCTCATTAACGATATACAACACAAGTCGCTGTAAATCCCCTTAGATAGGCGCAGCTGTTCAATGACCAAACAGAACCCCACCCAGTAGCAGCAGCAGCAGCTCTGCGGTCTCTTGTGTCCACAGCCGAGGTGAAGGCGGGAGAGGTGGTGCTGGTGCACGCCGGGGCCAGCGGTGTGGGAACGGCGGCGGTGCAGCTGGCCCGCCTGGCCGGCGCCGTTCCCGTGGTCACGGCCGGCTCCGCCCAGAAGGTGGACGCGGCGGTGGAGCTGGGGGCGGAGGCTGGGTTCCTCCACAGCCAGGGGGACTTTGCAGACGGAGTCCTGAGCTACACTGGAGGTACGTCTGGGCTCTCATCGGACAGAGCCGATCCTACTCCTCCCCCTTGATGCAACACCTGTTTTGGATGTCCTGATGTCTTGTCTGTGATGTCCTGTCCTGATGTCTTGTCTTGTCTGTGATGTCCTGTCCTGATGTCTTGTCTGTGATGTCCTGTCCTGATGTCTTGTCTGTGATGTCCTGTCCTGATGTCTTGTCTTGTCTGTGATGTCCTGTCCTGATGTCTTGTCTGATGTCTTGTCTGTGATGTCCTGTCCTGATGTCTTGTCTTTGATGTCCTGTCCTGATGTCTTCTCTTGTCTGTGATGTCCTGTCCTGATGTCTTGTCTTGTCTGTGATGTCCTGTCCTGATGTCTTGTCTGTGATGTCCTGTCCTGATGTCTTGTCTGTGATGTCCTGTCCTGATGTCTTGTCTTGTCTGTGATGTCCTGTCCTGATGTCTTGTCTTGTCTGTGATGTCCTGTCCTGATGTCTTGTCTTGTCTGTGATGTCCTGTCCTGATGTCTTGTCTTGTCTGTGATGTCCTGTCCTGATGTCTTGTCTTGTCTGTGATGTCCTGTCCTGATGTCTTGTCAGTGATGTCCTGTCCTGATGTCTTGTCTTGTCTGTGATGTCCTGTGCTGATGTCTTGTCTTGTCTGTGATGTCCTGTCCTGATGTCTTGTCTTGTCTGTGATGTCCTGTGCTGATGTCTTGTCTGTGATGTTTGTAAATTGAGCTGTTTGGCTGCAAGCAAATTTCAGAGTTGCTCTAACAATAAAGTATCATCGTATCGTATCAGAGTCTGTTTAGAGTCGCAGGGGTTTTCTTAAAAAAGGCACTTGGCACTAGATGTCAACTTATTCACTTATTTGAAATACTATTCAGCCAATTTTGTACTACTTTGAAGAACACCAAGATCTCTATAGGACCTCCCTTAACCACCTCTTTCCTCTAATGACCAATCAAAGGGGAGTGCTCCTATTAACCAGATATATAGGTAGATAGAGATGGATGCTCCTATCAGACAGACATAGGTAGAGAGAGAGATGGATGCTCCTGTATACTCATACAACTGTGGTTCTCAAACGTTTGCTACTCGTGTACCCCCTCATTTTCTATTTGTCTAGCTTGCAGAATTGAATATTGTGCAGGTTTTTTTTGAGTACCCCTTGCAGTAGTCCAAAGTACCCCTAGGGGTACACATTCCCCCATTTGAGAACCACTGCTCTACAATAACAGGCCGGCAAAGGGGAATGAGTGTGCAACCTTCTATCGTATTTTGCATCACATTATTCCATTAGCCAGCGCCTCAAGTGAGTGTCGGTTGGGTATGCACCCTGCTGATTAGCTCCCCAAATGTAAGTCACAAACCAGACCATGACCTCGGCCTCCGTCCATCGCTGTCCAAGGCCACGGCGCGGACGTGATCCTCGACTGTGTCGGTGGGACCATGTGGGAGAGGAACGTGCGCTGCCTGGCGGTGGATGGCCGCTGGGTGCTGTATGGCACCCTGGGGGGCAAGGCCGTGCAAGGAGACCTGCTGGGCCATCTCCTTAAGAAGAGGGGCCGGCTAATCACCAGCCTGCTGCGTTCTCGGAGCCTCCAGGTGAGTTAGTACAGCTCGTTAGTAGCCTCCAGGTGAGTTAGTACAGCTCGTTAGTAGCCTCCAGGTGAGTTAGTACAGCTTGTTAGTAGCCTCCAGGTGAGTTAATACAGCTCGTTAGTATCCTCCAGGTGAGTTAATACAGCTCGTTAGTATCCTCCAGGTAAGTTATTACAGCTCGTTAGTAGCCTCCAGGTGAGTTAATACAGCTCGTTAGTAGCCTCCAGGTGAGTTAGTACAGCTCGTTAGTAGCCTCCAGGTGAGTTAATACAGCTCGTTAGTAGCCTCCAGGTGAGTTAGTACAGCTCGTTAGTAGCCTCCAGGTGAGTTAGTACAGCTCGTTAGTAGCCTCCAGGTGAGTTAGTACAGCTCGTTAGTAGCCTCCAGGTGAGTTAGTACAGCTCGTTAGTAGCCTCCAGGTGAGTTATTACAGCTCGTTAGTGACCACCAGGTGAGTTAGTACAGTTCGTTAGTAGCCTCCAGGTGAGTTAATACAGCTCGTTTGTTACCTCCAGGTGAGTTAATAAAACTCGTTAGTGACCACCAGGTGAGTTAGTACAGCTCGTTAGTAGCCTCCAGGTGAGTTAATAAAGCTTGTTAATTGCCTCATCATGATAAGTAAAATAAATAGATATTCATTTATTTATCCACGTGATCACCAACATGATCTCTTCATTTCCAATGTTGTCTTTGCATCATTTTCTCTCGGCAGTATAAAGCTGACCTGGTGAAGGCCTTCTCCGAGAGAGCCTTGCCCTTCTTCACAGACCCACATCAGCCCGCCCTGAAGCCAGTGATTGACAGCGTGTTCGACCTACAAGACATCGGCGAGGCCCACAAACACATGGAGGCCAACAGAAACAAGGGAAAGATCGTTGTTGTAGTGACTCCACAGAATCAGGGTGGGGAGTGATGGCTGGAGTTTACACAAACAGACCTTGCTCATTATGGACCAAATAAAGAAGGATAATTAATCGGTGTGGATTGTCTTTTTGATTTGTTTTGTTATAATACTTACAGGAAGATCAGTCAGAGCTAGAGTGGTCACAATGAGCTCTTTAGCAAGTAGTTGGATTGTGAAGACCGGAATGGTTCCGGGTCAGCCAACCTTGAAGCACTCATACCAACCTAAGCTCATTCATGATTGAACAAGTTTATTAAATTAATTCATAGTTCGCACAAAAATATCGCCTGTATAATTTTAAAAGGTTGTCTGAATTGAACAGACTCCAATTTTCTACTGAATAGAGGTTCCCAGTGTGAGCTGCGCGCAACTCTGGACTGCGCATTTGCAGCGCAGCTATGCGCAAGCCACACCCGTCCCCTTGGTGACGAAACGGGAATCTTTTTTTTTCTCCTTGGTGAAACTTCCTGGGTCTACTTTCATCAAGTTAGTTATGAAATCTTTCTTTCCGCGTTGCTGTTGTTAGGAGAGGGGATATCTTTTATATTCGGTTTATCATGCGGCAAACGTTAAAACAACCAGACCAAGTTTGTGAATCCTGCGACTCTCGCTGAAGTTCAAAAACCGATCCGGCCGCTGTAACTACAAGTATGTGTTCTGTTGTCTACTTCCTCATGCCGCCGAGCTAAGCGGCTAATGTCTGGGTCAATGTACAACTCCTGCCTTGACAGCCCTGAGTCATGACCTGATTGTTGTTATTTTTTATCTAAAGAGGAAGACTCATTTCACAACGCCAGTGCAGATATCCCAATTAATAATATCCTTTCCTTTCATGATAATCAGTGTGTAGCTATCGTGTACTGGCGCCTTCTCCACACGGACCCGGGTGGACGTGAACGTGGTAGCGGGTTGGAAACGAGTACCCAGTGTTGAGTTGTGTTACTGTGTTTTAACGCCCTGTCAGATCCACCATGGAAGAAGGGAATAAACCTCAGCGCAAGATGTCCACGGCGGGGGACAGCCTGTACAAGATCCTAGGCTTGCAGAAGGGAGCCACTGCGGACGAGATTAAAAAGGCGTACCGGTAGGTTTGGTTATTTAGATATAACTATATCTTTATCCTAGGGATGCATCTACACTCTCAATGCATTCTTATCTGCACTATCGGATTAGACACCCCAACATTTTTCCCAATCAATGTTAACTTTATCCCCCAAATGTAAGCCTCTCTAACTGACTCCCTTACTGGCAGTTAATAAAAACCAATGGGTTGTTTCTGTTGCCTTGTTTCCCGTTTTAAGCAGTTGGTATCGCCGCTTTGATGAAAGCCGCCCCATACAGAATGTTTGATTTGACCTAAAACGACTCTTCTTCCACATCGTCGCAGGGGGCTTGTCCACGCATGTCTCATATAACTCAGAGCGGCTTAAACCCATCAGCTGTCATCCCACACAGATCCTCTCATTCTAAACTATCCCCACAGGAAGCTGGCGCTGAGGCATCACCCAGACAAGAACCCAGACAACCCGGAGGCGGCGGAGAAGTTCAAGGAGATCAACAACGCCAACGCCATCCTCAACGACGAGAACAAACGCAACATCTACGACGAGTATGGCTCCATGGGGCTCTATGTGGCCGAGCAGTTCGGAGAGGAGAGCGTCAAATACTACTTCCTGACGTCAAAGTGCTGGTTCAAGGTGAGCAATCAGCCAGTCGCGAAAGGGGGGTGAGCATTCTGTGCCTGTGTAGTAAATGAGATAGTCACTTGATGGTATCGAAGCGGCGTATAGACTTAGGTACCCGGCGACACCCGACACTGCAATTTAGGCAGTATTGGAATAATTTCCGAAACTGATATAAGGGGGCATGTTATGCCACCAGGTGTAAGTGTGATCAGCCCTACAAGCCCCTTCAAAACCTGCCCTTTCCTTGTGCCTGGGTAACGTCACAAGGGGGCGTGTCCACATAGACGTAAACCTGATAGATCCGTCTACCAGCATACCCAGCGGACTGCGGCAAATGTTTCTTATCTATCCGTCATACATCTATGTGGAGACGCCCACATGTGACGTCAGTAAAACACAGGAAAGTGGCGATTTTCAAAAGGCTTGTAATGACCTTTTTTAAGGCCGAGGCTGAGACATTATTAGTGATCAAACGCATGGCCTTCCTTGTCCTGGGTTCGACCTTCCTCGCCCCCACGGTGCTGCTGACGCCTCTATGCAGACATTGCGTAGTAAATATGGGAGTGTGTTTCTCTCCTGCAGTTCATCAGAGAGAACCCTTTCCCTGCAGGGTTCTGCTCACAGAAACCTCCACAGAAGTTTCTGTGGAGGTTCCCACTGCACAGGTATTCTTCATGTACATTGGAAACTGCTCTGATGACCAGCACAACGTCTGAGGAACAGGCCTTAAAGGGCCCAGGCTCCTCGCTCGCCACACTTTTTCTTTAGCTCACACGCTCGCTGGTGTCTAGGATGTAAGCTACGACGGGAATGTGCGGTAAGGCCACCAACATCTCCAAGCACACCTCCTCCTTCCAGTGTTTCCCATACATAGACCAATGTGTGGCGCAGTGCCACAGAAACAACACTGAGCCGCACAAATTGATTCAGCTTTCTTTTTTTTCCGCGATTTTGAAATATGAATATCGTTCCGTTCAATCATCTCCGGACATCACTCTTTCTCCGTCATTCTCGTTCGCACACGCACCCAGAGACAAGCGAGCGTACATGCCAATGGTCCACGGGTATACACTACCACTTGTTGGATCAACCCGCGTATCACTGATACATGCACATGCACTGACAGCTGATTCGCCCGCTCCTCCTCTCACCGCGCCTACAAAGGAAAACCCCAAGCAGCGGGATATTTGACACATTGTTGACTCAGAAAAGTTAATGTTAGCCTTATGAACGCAACCTTATTGATATTGAGCATCCTGCGCCCTAAGTCAGCATAGACAACGTTGGTAACGCAGCAAACGATGCGATTACTGTGAAATGCGGGGTATTGTGTAGATAGATTACGGTGTTAGACTGGGTACCCCCAGCCCGTTCTGCCGGCGATTTGAATTCGCTCTGCAGCCGGGGCTGAAGAGGAGCAATACATTGCTTTCTGTTTCTGATCCCAATCACCTTTTCCCCCTTGCGCGCTAATGGCTGGTTTAACACAATGCCAACAGGGAAGCGATTGCTGCGATCGTTGATGGTGTGATAGTTTGAAGGACTATTATTATTTTTATATTGCTCAATGAGCAATCGTGAAATCCCCCCCCTCCTCCCCCCCCCGTCAGGACTCCTCGTTTCACCCCCCCCCCCTCCCCAGGGACCATCAAACATTGCCACCTGGTCTGTGGGAAACACCTTCTCTACCGTCCACCGCTGTGTGTAGAGGTCGTGCAGTCCCGTCTTGCTAAGGATTCCATAAGCCCTCTGTAAGCACTACTAACCCCTCACGTGTGTGCACAGCGGGCGAGAACCGTTCAGAAGAGATTACGAAGCGTCACCACTGAAACTCAAGTCGAAAATGCCCGACAAAAGGCCAATGTGCTGCCAACTACCAAAACGAATTGACCCTCTTCAATATTCAAAATATCGCCCCCAGCCCTAGGCTCTATTGGATCGGAATATTCACGCCTGGAGTTGTGCGCTTCATCAGTTTCACAAGCTTGGACATCCACTCAAGCACTTCCCTATAAGAACTCGTGGTGAAGTAAAAATTTGCAAAACCTTCTCAAATTACCATATGGAAAAGTTGAGTTCATCAGCATGTCTGTGTTCCTTGTGGAGTGGTTCCGATACCTGATACTGCATTTTAGGCAGTATCAGGCATGTGACATGCTTATTTACAACACAGGCAGAGAACATTACAAACACACGCAGTGTTAAGCCAAACACACACTGACGCCCCCATTACTTCTGACGTACTAGCCACACGTGCGCTGACTCGCACGCACCCCACCCCCCCCCCCCCCGCGCGCTAACCTTCACGGCACTGGTCTATTGCGTCGCCGCCCCTGATGAAGCGATTTTTTAACGCTGTTTTGATACAAGGTCCTGTACGTATGGAGATTGTGGATGCAGTAGATGAATAATTCCAGAATGCAAAATGAATGAGCAATGACGGTAAATAGAGCGAGTTAACCGTAAACAAAGTGCCCGACAGTACATAAAGTAACTATGAATTGATGTGACTGTCCTTGTAAGCACAAAGAGAGGACCATGGGCATCGACAACTGATGTAACGTTATGATCGCCTATACCGAGTATGTTTGTTGATCGGCTGCTTTCAAAATGCAATCGCATGGGTGCTGCAGCGCAACACTTCCTATGGGTGCTAGGGGCGGCATTTGGCGCGCCGATTCTCGGAATCTGGAAGGGAAAATTGGTATTCGGAAGGTCTCTACTTCCTTGCTGCTCACGCGGCAGACCTGCACACACTTCTATAATTTTGTAGTGCTAGTAGGATAGGGGTATATTTTTTATAAAATATACCCCTATCCTACTAGCACTACAAAATTATAGATATATGTAATGTAGTGCTTTTCGTAAACTTTTTATCCTACGTATTTATATTATTGTATCTTGTTATCCTTTTAATGTTGAATCCCATGTTTAGATATTATTGTGTCCTGTTTAGTTTTGCAGTATTTATTGTTCTTACCTGCCCAGGGATTTCAGGTGGAAAATAGCAGTTTGCTAAAAACCTGGTGCAATGCATCTCTCCTTGCTCTAAACAAGGTTAATGTTTATTTTGTACATTGTCCCTGTTCAAATAAAGTTACATTCATTAAATTGTGCCGTCAGCCTTCAGACGTTAATGAAACCGACCCGGCGTGTAGCCTGTTGATCGTCCCGGTGCCCTGCTGTGAGCCCCTCCTGGGTTCAGCCTGAGTGTGCACCTCGCTGTAGCTAAAGGACCCCCTTCTCCTCCCTTCTCCTCCCTTCTCCCCCCCCCCCCCCCCCCAGGGGCTGGTGGTGTGCTGCAGCATCTTCACCTGCTGCTGTTGCCTCTGCTGCTGCTGCTTCTGCTGCGGCCGCTGCGGCAAGAACCTGGAGGGGGACGGGGACCCCTACATGGACCCCGAAGACCTGGAGGCCCAGATCAGGGCCGAGCAGGACGCAGGTGAGTGTGGGGGGGGGGGGGGCTCTACCTGCTCTCCGACAGGTAGAGCAGGTTTTCCTCAGTTCTGCTTACATGTTGGTTTGTTCAACACCTCATCCCCTTCAAGCTATAAAGATCACCGGGTGTCCCTTTAATCAGCGACTTTCGGGTGACGGACCACGAAAGCGGGTGTGGCCTGTTTTTATTGTCAGTCATTCTGTGCGCTGGAAGTCGTACGACGAGGCAAAGATCACCATGTGTGGGACAATAACACACGGTAGCGATCAATTATTTGGAAAGGTTGCATTTTTAGCAAATGCAAAACCGAGTAAACCGAGGTGAGATATGTAAATAATAAACTGGTTTATTCCATGTCTGTCAGCAATACAAGCCAAACAGCATAAAATAAAATCCAGATAAATAAATCCCAAAAAAATAATCTCAGTAAATGTCGTCTGTTGATAAAGAGCTATAAAGATTGAGACACCTGTATACAGTGCACATATTTTATTCCATCAAAGCGGTGATGTTATTCTACTAGGTGGAGTGTGTTTAGCCATTACGAGCCGTTTCAAAATCAGCCTTTTACCATGTTTTAGTGACATCACAAGCGGGCGTGTCCACCTTGATGTACACTGGATAGATATGCAGGCTGATCTATCCAGCGTACATCTAGGTGGACACCCCCGCTTGTGATGTCACTAAAACCCAGGAGAAGGCAGATTTTCTAACTGCTGGTCACACTCGCACACACCTGGTGGCATAACATCCCAATTTTAATATTTCAATAACATTCAACACTTTGTCGTCCACACACTCCTCTTCGTCCTGTAGCCCAGAGTGGAACCATCTAAACGTGAAATCCCTCCATTGAAAAATGCCCTCTGACATCTCTTGTTCCACAGCCAATGGGGAGACAGTAGTTGAGCAGCCTAGCCCCACGCCCCCGGGTGCCCGGGCCACAGGTGATACCCCAAGCTATGGCTCCCCGTGCTGGGCTGAGTCCCACCCGCCGTGACCCCCGCCTCTACCCTGCTGCTGCTACTAGCCCTTCTAACCGCCGGCTTTCACTTTGGTAGAACTAGAGCGAGTTGAGGCATTTACAATTACTTTTACATTCAGGACAGTTAGCAGAGGCTTTATCCAAAGTGACTTACGATAGGTAAATTGGTCCGAAGAAGGAGAAACAACAATTCTGTCGCTGTTGGTACAGGAAGGAGGTTCATAGAACCAAGTGCCAAGCACTAAAAAAGTATACGGGGAGAGGGTTAGGTGAACCCATTCCCCGTAGACAACAAAGATAGCTAGGAGAAGATGCTACACAAGTGCCAGGACATACAACGTACAATAATTGTGGTCATGTCCAGAACAAAAGTGTTTAATCAGGTTTGGTTTTGTGACCCGGTTCATAAATGTATAGCTGGTAGGTTAATGCTTTTATGCGAAGGTAATTCAGGTACAGGTTAGTTCTCGGGACATTGGGAGTTGAACCAAGAACCTTTATGACTGGGAGTCAAACACCCTAACCGCTAGAAACTCTAATATATGAGTGGCAAAGAGGATTTGTGTATTGCAAGTTTGCGATGGTTTTGCAATTTGAATTATGCAAAATTAATCAATTTCATATAATGCCATTTGAGTTGACAGTTTAAATATTTTCAAAGATAAAGTACAGTGACTAAAGATATTCATTGGTACCAGTGGGATTCTAACCAATCATCCGGGCAGTGTTAAAGCCTTGCTCTACCAGCTGGGCTAGCAAGGATCCACATATATGGACAGAAACCGCTTTGATGCGATCAGAATAATCAGAATAGAAAATACACAGAATATTTTAAAAGGCTTGCTTGTTAAATTTCCTCAATGGTTGTTCATTGTACACAGGGAGGCAGGACTGTGGTTATTTATTTCAGCCTCTCCACGTTAGCTGTTTGCCGCAGGTTTATTTGTGGTTTGGGTTGAGTTTGATTATTTGATCTTTATCCCATCACAGTCGTTCTGACTTCTACGTCTTTAACATTAGACATTTGACCTCTTCACCGAAACCGTTCAAACTGTCAAACGACTGCTACCAAAGTGAAATATCCATTACAGGCATTTATTGTGCATCATATTAACCCTTTTAAATATTAATACCAATAATCTGTGTTGATGAGCAATTAGGCTTTCCGACTGTTGGTCTGTTTTTAACATGCTTGTCTGTATAATGTTGCTAACGCTGGCTGATGGCAAATCATAGGCTTCTACGCGCTGACGGCATATTAACATGTTAACATTAACCAAGTTGGTGCTCCATTGGAAGCCGATTGTTTCGTTAACGTTCTCCGCTGCTGATCTTCACAAACACATCACATCTTCACATTTCAGCTCCTTAAAAGAAAAACCTGAACCATATTTATGAGCTTGCGGTTTTGTTTGCGGTTTTTCTCACACTGCCCTCCGCTGCCCCCTGCAGGCGAGAACACGCCAATTGTCATCCAGCCCCACGCGGCCCACGGTGGCAGTACCGAGTCCATCGGCAAGGACCAGGCCGTCTACCAGCTCACCATCCCGGCTGAGGAATGAGCGGGAACCCGGTGTCCGGGTCTTTAAAGGTCTTCAGGACTTTATGACAGACCGTGGGGGGAACACCCCCACTGGAGCCACGCCCACAGTGGATTATGAATAAAGTTGTGAATGAGACCAGGGAGAGAAGAAAAAAAGAACGGAAAAGGCCTGAAAGAGGATTTTCTTTTTTGGATTTTTTTTTTTTACAGGAATTAAACCGAAATTAGAGGATTTTCTTCGTTTCTTTTATTTTTCCTGATGCCAAAGTTTCACGATTTATCTCGTGAAACGTTCTTATTTATTTTTACAGAATTGTTTTAGGCCCTTTCCTTTCGATTTGTTGGAATTGTGGATGATACTTTGTTGCACTTCAAGGCGGATTGGAGAGCGTTTGACCCGGCCAGCATTGCCCCAACAGCCCGTGGTGTTGGTTTCTAAAGGTAAACGTTTGAATCTCTGCTTACTGCTGCTGACGGTCGAGACCACAACACGGGAAAACCGCTCGTTTCGAACGTAAAAAAAAAAAGTTTCATTTTCAGCCTGTATCACGTCGTCACAAGCGCCATCATAAACGTCTTCCGATTGGCCGTTTTTGAACGATGTAAACCATGAGAAAAGCATGGATGGTCTGGACTACAGGTGATTCTTCGTTCTCCGACCCCCGACCCCAGGTGTGTAGGCACTGTAGAATACTCCAGCATCACGCCAATAAGAAACTTAAGATGTGCTCATTTTTTTTTTCCGGGTGAAGTGCTGAGATAACCATTGATTCACGAGGTGGAGGGTGATTTAAATGACGTAGATGTACACGAGTCTTCCGTGTTTGACTTTGTTTTTAATGTTAAGTCAGAAATAGCCTAGCTACTGTATAGGTGTATTTGTAATTTACATTCCACCAAATATGTTTCCCCTTATAAAAGTACCACTGAAATGTATAAAGTGTATATATGAAATGTTGATGCATCACTCTTTTCTGAACTGCATTCGATTTTGAATTAAATTTTAAACTTCTCACGTCAACGTCACTTTGGTTCCCTATATGCGCGTTGTAACGTCCTCCAGTATGATGTCTCGTCATCCACATATCTGCATTCCTCTGCGGGGTCTGTCTCCTGTAAAGTGGGTGACGGGGCATTGGAAGCCCCTCACCTCTGCATACACTCAATACAAAAAGAAACAACCCGGGACCGTAATACTCCATCTGGTCTACGATGACGCTATTGGTTTGCAATAGTTTTCGATTTTGTTTTGATTGCGTTTAGTCGGTCACACTTGTAAAAAGTATTCTTTTTTTTTTAATCATTTCCACGAAATTAATGTACGAAAGAGGATTAGGGCCACATGTGATTCTTTTTTTTGAGTTCTGACTTTATTCTCAGAATTCTCACTTTATTCTCAGAATTATCACTTTGAAGTCAGCTTAATAAACGGGATATGACTGGATCCATTCCTCGATCCTTGAAGACTGTCTATTTGACGCACCATTATCCTAGTGATGTTTGTCAAGGGGCTCCTTACTACTGCGTCTGGCGCAGAACACGAGAGACAAGCTGTCTTCCCTACTGTACTTTCTCACGCACCGTCGTGCAAGGTGTGTCGTGAGCGCGCACACCTGCCCTGCTGCGTGTTGTTTGCCCCCGCACCTGCCGAACACAGTGGCCACCACAGAGGCTCGTATAGAATGAGTTGTTAACATTAATGTAAAGGGGGAAAAGTCATTTGACTCCCCATGGATTTTGAGACGCGTCATCTGCTGGAGGAAAGCGGCTCAGAGTTCCTCGGGTAAGCGTTCGTCTTTCAAGGCTTTTCTTGTTAGTTTTTCAAACATTTCTCACCAATACTATAATATTTCACCATTGAATCATACTTGATGATTGCCTTTGCACGCTGTATAGTGTGTCTGTGCGCAAATAGTGTTTGCGTAGCTAATTATCGCCCACTTTCCGGGGGTCGGACACGATGCCCAGCTGGTGTCAAACTTTACCGTGCATCGTGGCAGGAGGTCCCGGAGCGCAGCGGAGCAAGAGGCTGGATCGCTCTGCTGCACGGAGGAGGATGAGGAGGACTCGGTCCAGGTGGGAAACGGGCCGGTACTGGACAGCGGGTGGCGGTCTGCGGGACACTGCCACGGCGGGAACAATGACATGGCCCACGTGGCGTCCTGGGCCGCGCAGAACGAGAAGCGAACCGCCAGGAGGAAGCTGCTGCTGGCGTGCGCCGTTAGCCTGGTGTTCATGACCGGAGAGGTCATCGGTGAGGCACAACGAAAAGACACCATAACAGGCGTCTGGTCATGTGTAACATATTGTTATAAGTAGGCTACACATGGAAATAAAATTGGTTTAAATACGTGACGTTTCAAATGACGTAAAACCCAACCTTACGCCCAGGTCTTGTCCCTCCCTGCGCTAATTCCGATTCCTTTATAGTTAGCAGACGACTTGTTCCGTAGCTGGTCCTACGGAGGGGTCAGATGAAGCGATTATAAAAATAACCCTTTCGTCTCCAGGAGGTTACGCGGCGCAGAGCCTGGCCGTCATGACGGACGCCGCTCATCTCCTCACGGATTTCGGCAGCATCATGATAAGTGTTTTCTCTCTGTGGATCTCCGCCCGGCCACCCACCGACACCATGACCTTCGGCTGGCACCGAGCAGGTGGGACCAGTGCACTCTGAACCGGTTAGCCTGCTGAATGCGAAGAACCAAAGCGTCTGTGGGTGCCACATACGAGGGCCTCCTGTGTTCTGTATGTTCTGTGGTCTTGCTTTGGGTGGTGGGCGGGTTCACCTGGGCTCGGGCGCTAGTGGTGGGGTTCATGTCATGTGTGATTGCATCCACCTGTTCGGCGGTTTTTGGCATTGACCGAAAGAGAGCGTGAGCTTGGGAATGATTTGATTGTCGAGCGCACGACAATCAAAGATTTGGTCACTGGTAACAGTTAGTATCGTACGTCCAAGAAAAAAAGGATCAACGCAAACATTAAGGAGTGGAAGTGAATATATCATTTTTATATTAATCTAAATATGTACTATTACATAATTATACTGTTTTATGCACACAGCTAATCCTTTCACTCGAACCAATGATCCACGTAGTTCCTCTGCACTCCTCAGAGGCTATGGGAGCGCTTGTTTCTGTGCTGTCCATCTGGGCCGTGACCGGGGTGCTGGTGATGCTGGCAGGGCAGCGGATCCTAGACGGAGACTATGACATCAACACCCGCATCATGCTGCTCACCTCGGGGTGCGCCGTGGGAGCCAACGTCCTGTGAGCCAATCGCCCGACCGCTCAGCAGATATTTCCAAAGTGACATACAGGGACTTTTATTTTGGAGATACATGATCATTAGGGCTCAGGTAAGAGGGCCAAGGAGGCCTACTGGGACCGTGGTCGAACCCAGAACCTTTGGGCTGGGATTCAAACACCCTTGCTCCTTGACTATTCTACTCAAAGTGACTAGTGGGGACTTTTATTTTGTAGATATCTACCATTAAGGAGCAGGTGGGAGGGTGTTGGATTGTTGGAGGTATCTGGCTCAAGGTTGCCTACATGTTAGGCAACCTGCAGGCAACCCACCGAGTTTCGAACGAAGAACCTTTGGACAGGGAGTCACAACGTCTTCTATAATTTAAATAAAGGATAAACGAAGAGAGGAGAATGATGTAACATGGTCCATGTGGACTGTCAGAATGCTTCCCTGTGTTCTAGAGCACGGCTTGAATATCATTAGTCGAGCGCCTCTCTTGTGTTCCAGGATGGCGTTGATCCTGCATCAGTCGGGGGTCTCCCACGGCCACAGCCACGCGTTGACCTCTGACCCCCTGGGTCGCAAGGGCAGGAAGGGGGGCCACGCCCACGGCAACACGAGTGTGAGGGCGGCGTTCGTCCACGTGCTGGGCGACCTCCTGCACAGCGTGGGGGTCCTAATCGCTGCCACCATCATCCACCTGAGGGTCAGTCTGCCGCCGCCCCCCCCCCCCCCCCCCAGCCTGTCCCCAGGGGGCGTGTCCGGGGTCGCTCACCACGCCCCCACATGGGTCACGACTTCGTACTGCGATTCAAGGTTTTAGATCTGGTTACTCGATGGTGCACTACTTTCAATACCCATAATGCACCATTTAAACGATAGTGTACAACCGATATGAACTGAACTCGTATCCCCACTGCATGACGCATAGCGCTTTGAATTTTCATCGGAATCCTCCGATAAACGATTTTGCGAATTTCGGTACAGTTCGGGTTAGCTCTAGTCGGAGTGATTGGTGTTTGATTTGTTGCGTACCAAAGTCTGCATGATTTGTTTGTCTTCTAGGATTTTCCTGGTTGGTATGTTGGACCTCAAGATAAAAACCTTAGTTTACATGAGTTTTATGATGTCAATCTATACCCACACTCCAGGCCATTTCCGGATGAGCTTATAAAACAAAACTCATTTGAGTTTTTACTTATTGAGCACAATAAATATACCGTGAATGTTCATGTCGCTGTTTATATCCTTCTCTTCCCCAGCCTGAGATGAAGATGGCCGACCCTATTTGCACCTTCCTGTTCTCCGTCCTCGTCCTCGCCACCACCTCCACCATCATTAAGGATGTTTGCCGAACTCTAATGGAAGGTAAACGGGGAACAGGTTGGCCTGGCGTCGTTGACCTAGTTAACGTCCACACACACCTATCTAGGGTAGCACTGAGGACCAGGGTTTACTGGCCTTTCATTCAGCTTTCAGTCATAGTTTAGCTTTGTTTTCATTTAGTTTAATAGTGGTTAGGTTTAGGTGATTGGGGTTATTGAAGGTTGAGGCTTCAGGGATACAAGGGGAAGTGATGCATCATGGGAATTAGTCGTGGAAAAGTCTCCACTGAAACACTGTGCGTGTGTGTGTGTATCTACTGAAACACTGTGTCTCCACTGAAACACTGTGTGTGTGTGTATGTGTGTCTACTGAAACACTGTGTCTCCACTGAAACACTGTGCGTGTGTGTGTGTATCTACTGAAACACTGTGTGTCTCCACTGAAACACTGTGCGTGTGTGTGTGTATCTACTGAAACACTGTGTGTCTCCACTGAAACACTGTGTCTGTGTGTGTGTGTGTGTGTGTGTGTGTGTCCACTGAAACACTGTGTGTGTGTGTCCACTGAAACACTGTGTGTGTGTGTGTGTGTGTGTGTGTCGACTGAAACACTGTGCGCGTGTGTGTGTATGTGTGTCTACTGAAACACTGTGTGTGTGTGTGTGTGTGTGTGTGTATCCACTGAAACACTGTGTGTGTGTGTGTGTGTGTGTGTGTGTGTGTGTGTGTGTCCACTGAAACACTCTGTGTGTCTACTGAGACACTGCGTGTGTGTGTCGACTGAAACACTGTGTGTGTCTCCACTGAAACACTGTGTGTGTGTGTGTGTGTGTGTGTGTGTGTGTGTGTGGTGTGTTACTGAAACACTGTGTGTGTGTGTGTGTGTGTGTGTGTGTGTGTGTGTGTGTGTGTGTGTATGTGTGTGTGTGTGTATCCACTGAAACACTGTTGTGTGTGTGTGTGTGTGTGTGTGTGTGTGTATCCACTGAAACACTGTGTGTCTACTGAAACACTGCGTGTGTGTGTGTGTGTGTCGACTGAAACACTGTGTGTGTCTCCACTGAAACACTGTGTGTGTGTGTGTGTGGTGTGTGTGTGTGTGTGTGTGTGTGTTCTTGCAGGTGCCCCCAACGGTGTCAGCGTGGCGGAGGTGAAGGCGGCGCTGCTGGCGGTGGGCGGGGTCAGGGCCGTGCGTGAGCTGCACGCCTGGAGCCTCAGCGGGACGCACTCCCTGGTCTCCGTTCACGTGGCAACAGGTGAGCGCTCGCCACCGGCTCGACAACATATTTCTAGGATCTTTAGGAAACCACGACGACCCAATTGAAATGCTTTCTAAATGCTACCTGGTTGGGGAGATGGCCTGAAGGACTTTCAAGGTCCCACATTATACCTCCAGGTGTGCGCGTGATAAGCAGTTGCAAGCCGTTTTGGAAATCGGCCTCTTCTGACATCACAAGTGGGCGTGTCCACCTAGATGTGTGTTGGAAAGAACAGTCTACCGGCCTACCCGGTGGACTGTAGCAAACGTTGCTCATCCATCCGTCACACATCTAGGGGGACACGCCCACTTGTGATGTCAGAAGTGGCAAAAATTTCCGAAACGGCTTGTAAATGCTCATCACACTCACACCTTAGCTGTGTTCGAAATTGTTCCCAATCACGTATATAGTGCACTATATAGGGCGCTCGCCATTTTGTAGTGGTGTTTGAATTCTCAGTGGTTAATTTCATGCACTATATAGTGGACTTAAAATACCAAAAATTTGAGTGAACATACGATGTACCCTACATGTTACTCCTGTATACCACAATGCAACGGGGTCGTGTTTTTCCGGAGGAGAAGAAGAAGCTGAATAACTGCGAAAACACATACATTTAATGATGGAGTCTCCGGCTTTCGGTTAGAAATATCAACAATTTATTTGGGATTTAACATAGAAAATGTAACATTCAAACTTAATAAAAAAAAACTTGATCATGGAAATGTAACATTCAACATCAATACAACCTCCAGCTTTCCTCGTGAGTGCCCGGTTTGTTTACATGTGGGCTCATCTGTCTGCGTCACACAAATACCCGGTGCATTTACTGACGCAAATGACGTTTAGAAATGTTAAGCGTAGTGTCCGAATTCTCGTTTGTTCGTTCCCTATAGTGCACTATATCATGAACACTATGTAGGGAATAGTGAGTGAGTAGGGAACGATTTCGAACACAGCTCTTGAGGTGTAATGTGTCGCTGGGTGTCCGAGGGGCTCTAGCCGAGGTGCTCAGAGGGTCCTCTGCGTTAACACCTCGGCGCTGCGGCCCCTGTGTTCAGAAGGGGACGGCGGACCCCCGGGTGGTCCTGCAGGATGTCACGGCCCAGCTGCGAGAAGAGTTCGGCTTCTCCAGCGCCACGGTCCAAGTGGAGCGCTACTCCTCCGGGGGCGGGTCTGCTGGTCCCTGGGGGGCCGGGCCCCTGGCAGACTGAAGGGCCCGGGGCCCCACTGCCGCCCTGGGACCCCGAGGCATTGGACAGCTACTTCCTGGGACGCTACGTCACCGATGAGGCGTCACAGAGGGCGTCGACATCGCCGTACGTTACGCGTTACCTCGAGGAACGATGTCAGGTTCTGACGTTCTCCGGCTCCTAGTTCCCGGTCTGTGATGGTTAAGGAGGTCCCCCTCATGTGTTCAGCCGGACACACCGTCTTCACCTTGTAAAGATCTCCAGATGTCCCCGAGTTGGTGCCTTTTGATGGACCTCGCTCCCCAACGCAGAACCAGAACCAGCGCGCACACCGGTGTGGAGAAACCCCCGGTCCACCTTCACCGGCTGTCTCGAGTATCAATCAGGCTTCAGGGCCGCTGTAGGATCATTAAAAGCTAATCTTTTGAATTAAAGTTAATGATTATTGAACAATTATAGAACAATGTAAATGTAGAGCTCCAACACTCTGTGTGTGTGTGTGTGTGTGTGTGTGTGTGTGTGTGTGTGTGTGTGTGTGTGTGTGTGTGTGTGTGTGTGTGTGTGTGTGTGTGTGTGTGTGTGTGTGTGTGTGTGTGTGTGTGTGTGTGTGTGTGTGTGTGTGTGTGTGTGTGTGTAACAGCCTAACCTGGCCCCAGGCACCTAGGTGTACACATGGTGTCGTGTCGGAAGCCGACCGTACAATAAACTGGTTTATTGTACGGTCGCAGACAATGGTGCCACAACAATGGTTCTCCTTGTTGTCATGCAGGAGATCTCTTCCTTTTAGTGCCTGTGGGAATGGCTGGTTGAACCTGTTAACACTGATGATTACAGAATGTGCAACAACAGGTGTGCAGAATCACCCAGTCCAATCAGACCAACTGGGGCCAGGTGAGGCTGCTTCAACCAGCCATCAATCACACAATCCTTTTGTATTTTCATTCAACTAGTGAATCATTTGATTTCAGCATTCGCCTCATTATCAACACAAGCAGGTATCAGATTTAAAAATATTTATTTGTATCTTATCTGTGTTTAGATTTCATTAATAATATTTATAACATAGGCCTAATTAAGAAAAACCCAATCGCTATTGTTTGTAGGAATGTCGTAATTTGCCTCGTTGGCCTTAAGCGTTGTCTCCAACAAATAAATAATAGAATACGAGTCACACAATGCCAGAAAAATCTAACTGCAAATCATTTAGTATCCTTTAAATATAGCATATACAAGTGGTATCAGATTCGTATACTATACTAATACCAGTATAAGTATAACATAGATGGTTATACATCAGGGTTGCCCAACACGTCGATCGCTGTCGATCGCAAAGCTAGTGCATTTAGGGTAGGCCTACTACTTGATTGACGAAAATTGTCGGTCAGACTTTGACCAACTGTTTTGAAGACTTGAAAGATCGTTTCAAGGCTGCTTCACTTGAGCCAATCGCTAGAATAGGCCGGTTTAGTTCCTCACAGTCTCTCCCCTTCAGGACCAGGCCGGTACAGCCGTTTGTCCCTCCGGTCCGTCTGGTAGGCGTGCTGGAACATCTCCTGCAGGCCCCCTGGGACCCAGCGGGGAGCTGCCAGATAAGGAGACCTGAGGGTGGAATATTATCTGGACTCTTGTGGGTTTTCCGCCACATGGCCGCAGAGCTTTATCAGCTAGGGGAGGGGAAAAAGAGCGAGGTCAACTTCAAAACACTACACGCTGACGTTCATGTAGTTAACTCTGGTTAACCGGGGTCCAGATAAAGTAGTCTCTAATGTTGGGGAAACATCAGAGGCTACTTTGAGATTTTGCACTGAGGTTGTGATGCACTGAGGAGCCCTGCTGCTTGTTGTTTGGCTCCCCCTAGTGGTTCCTAACAGTCAGGACAGGCTCCTCAGGACGGTCGGGCACCATGCTGTCAGAGCTGGACCATAGCCACCGAGTAACCATTAGGTTAGATTGGATTATCATGAGCAATCATTAATTGCCCACAAAGCAGTCTTTGTTTTTGAGATAGGATTTTAAACTGCACCGTGTGTAATCTATTTATCTATAAAGTACCAACTCAAACAAAGTCGGCGCAATATTAACCTACTCAACTCTGATAGAGCGCGTACACATACTGGCAATGCACGAAGAAGTTACAAGAAAACCTGAATAAGTGTCTGATAATTTCCTATTGGTGGCATACATATATAGACACAATGACAACACTAAAATCACATCAAATCCCGAGATAGGGTTGATAATCATAAATAAACGTTTCAATCATTTATTTTCAACAACATTTATTAAATATCAATGGATTTCGGGGTTTGCAAATCAGTGTTTCGTTTTGAACACCTCGATTTTTCACGTTATACATTGACCCATTGCAAATCACACATTTGCCAAATCATATCTATTTACAATGTAGTGATTTCAGACCTTCTCTAATCCACAACACATTGACTTGATTATTTGTTTAAATTTGATGACGGAAGTGTTTTCAAATTCACCTAAAGGTAATCATCAACCCACAAGTACCTTGGCGTTAATTTTAAAAAGGCGTGGAGCAGCGAATCAGAGTTTGATGGCCGCCTTGAGCTTCGGGAACAGCCGGAGAGCGTTGCGCGTCGTCACCTCGAGAACCGTTTCCAACGGCAACCCTTTGACCTTACTGATGTACTCGGCCGACACCAGCAGGTTACTGGGCTCGTTGCGCACCTGTTTGGAATCAAACGATGTGGGACGTAGTGCGTTAAGACCCCTCATAGGTTAAACTATGTATGAGAACTATAAGCCTACCTGTGTGTGTTTGTGTCTCATTACTATAGCCTACGTGTGTGTGTGTGTGTGTGTGTGTGTGTGTGTGTGTGTGTGTGTGTGTGTGTGTGTGTGTGTGTGTGTGTGTGTGTGTGTGTGTGTGTGTGTGTGTGTGTGTGTGTGTATTAGCACTATAGCCTACCGGTTTGTGTGTGTTTGTGTGTCTGGGTTTATTATTACTATAGCCTACCTGTTTGTATGTGTCTGTGTGTATTAGCACTATATCCTACCGGTTTGTGTGTGTATGTCTGTGTGTATAAGTACTCTAGCCTACCTGTATGTGTGTGTATCTCTGTGTATTAGTACTATAGCCTACCCGTTTGTGTGTGTGTCTGTGTTTATGAGAACTATAGCCTACCTGTTTGTGTGTGTATGTCTGTGTATTAGTACTATATCCTACCTGTTTGTGTGTGTACGTCTGTGTGTATCAGAGCTACTATCCTACTTGTATGTGTGTGTATCTCTGTGTATTAGTACTATAGCCTACCTGTTTGTGTGTGTATGTCTGTGTGTATCAGAGCTACTGTCCTACCTGTTTGTGTTTGTATGTCTGTGTGTATCAGAGCTACTATCCTACCTGTATGTGTGTGTATCTCTGTGTATTAGTACTATAGCCTACCTGTTTGTGTGTGTATGTCTGTGTGTATCAGAGCTACTATCCTACCTGTATGTGTGTGTATCTCTGTATTAGCACTATAGCCTACCTGTTTGTGTGTGTACGTCTGTGTGTATCAGAGCTACTATCCTACCTGTTTGTGTTTGTACGTCTGTGTGTATCAGAGCTACTATCCTACCTGTTTGTGTTTGTATGTCTGTGTGTATCAGAGCTACTATCCTACCTGTTTGTGTTTGTATGTCTGTGTGTATCAGAGCTACTATCCTACCTGTTAGTGCTTGTGTGTATGTACTGTATGTCTGTGTTTCTCTACCTGTTTCTCTGGGCCCAGGGCCGGTGAATCTGTTTCCAGGCAGATATTCTCCAGAGGAAGCTGTTTCACCAGCTTCTGCTTCTTGGTTTAAAATGAACAACAACCCCACATAGCAAGTTATAAACCATGAATAGTTCGAAATAACAACCCAATCATCAACATAACATCCTTTTTCCTTTAAAAAGGAAACCAAGCAACCGATTAAGTCCTCCAACAATCTAAAGGCAATCATTTTGGCCTGTGTAATTATTTTATTGCCAAAGGTCGGCATACATTCATGAAAAAATTATAATAATTGATTTTGTATGCCTGTCAAAATCAAATCAAACTACTCACAATCCATTACAACTCAGCATTTTCTTTATTATTATAGTTACGTTTTTATACAGTAAAGGGACCCCAGAATGCTATTTTTTTACTCATTCATTGACTAATGATTGAATAATTGTGATTATCAAATCAGGTCAAATAATGGCACTTGTCTTGTGTGTCTTAATTGTGGCCTCGGCCTCTCACGAGTACCTGTTCACTCCTGATGATGGAGGGAGGGATTGAGAAGAAGTAGCCTGCCTTCACTCCTTCCATGGCCACCGAAGGCTTCCCGTCGAAGGCATGGAGCAGGGCCTTCTCCACACCTGAACCAGGGGGCAGCGTCAATCAAACTTAATTAACAGTACACTGCAGTACAAAGGGCTGAACAAGGGCACCAAGAGATAAGGTAAGATATATACAAGTTCATAGAGTTATAAAAAGATCACCTACACACACAAACACACAACCTGAAAAAGGAATGTTTTAACATTCAGCAATGTCACTATGGTTAGATTATGTTGTAATCAGAATATTCTTTGAAATTTAGCAGCAGAATTCAGTATGGTCCTTACTCAGGTTAAGCGGCCATCTTGGTTCTATACTGCATTCCGTTCCATTCCATTCCCCGCATTTAGAACCAAGATGGAGTCAACATGGCCACTAAAGCGAATAAGTCGAATGGATGTGGAGAATGGGATTTGAACCTAGTACCTTGTTCTTTTAGCAGCTGGATGGTTGGTCTTCCTGCAGATCTCGAATGGACGTTTCTAACAGTCGGAAATGACACAGGCCTTAAGTTGACATTGTGGGTTCGAGATCACAATATAACCTAAATGGATATCTGTTGGGTATTGTCACAAGTGCCTGTCCAGTCAAGGACCACAAAGCACACCACTCAAGCAGCCTTTACAAAATCAACAGCCTGGTTCCTGGGCACTCACAGTGGGAGGTCCAGTCGCTTGGCCAGCTCAGCCTGACGAACAAGGACCTGTCTCTGAATGTCTTTGGCCCCCTCCTCACTCACAAACCTGGGCGTAAAATCGAGCCCTACCTATGGAATATTTTTTTACTTTTTTTTTTTAACAGCTTATGATATTCATACTCACACAACGGCCTCTACCTTTAAGACAACAATACGTTACCTCTCCGATTGCAACCAAGTGCTCTTCATATTTTTCTATAAGTGGCAAAGCAGCATCAAGATCCTGCGCAGAGAAATACTTATAAAACAGCCAATCCTCACCCCCATTTCATCATGTATCGCTTAAGATCGTGAAACCCTTTTCACCTGAAGCGAGACGCATCTCTGTACAGTCGGGGCGGTCTGCTGGACAGGATGGACTCCCAAACACGGGAAGATAAACCCAGGAAATCTAAGGGAAATGTTGAAAAGTTGGATACACATCTACGTATACGGTAGAACGTATGCACCTCTCTCTTGGTGCGCTGTCAAAGTTTTCCTCTTCGATGTACTTGTATTTCGTTGGAGTTCAAAGACTGTGGCCTACCTCTGTGACAACTCTATGATCTTGTCAAATTCTCCGTGATGTTCGGCCACAGCTAAAATCCCCAGCAATCCAGCCTGTGAAAACCCACCAAATTAACAACTGTTTGGCTGCACACTATGTTGTTTTTAGCTCATGCCACTTTTGCATGGCTCACCTGTTTTGAACGGGCGACCACTTCCTCGATATCCTTTCAAGAAAAAACAGAATTAAAAAAGTTAGCATTAATTAAACGTAACGCTTTTGTTTTAACTACAGCCAAAGTTCCCATCACTACACCTTGTCAAAGTCCTCCGAAGAGATATGACAGTGGCAGTCTACCAGCCCATGCATGTGGACAGCTCTGCGGATCAAAACATTGTGCATCGCGCATGCGCGACATGCGCAGTAACACAAAAGGGCATGTGCCGAGTGGGAGGTAGCCCTCAGTTCTGATTGGTTGGATTTCAAAGTGGCTATAGATCGAGACGATAGATGGGACGACTTCCTAATATGCGCTTGCCAATATTTCACAACTGTGATCTTACTACGCGAAAAGAATACACACCGATTATAGTCACTGAGACACTTCTTCTGGAGCACGTAGACATATCGGAGACGGAGCCAGGTGACATTGTTTTCTAAGTAAACAATGGCATGGCGATGCTTGGTGGTTTTCAACGTGATAAGTGTGATAATAGGTAGCAGCAGTGGTTATGAGCCCACCTGGGAGTCCATCGACTCCCGGCCGCTTCCCGAGTGGTATGACCAGGCCAAGTTCGGGATCTTCATCCACTGGGGGGTCTTCTCCGTCCCCAGTTTTGGCAGCGAATGGTTTTGGTGAGTGTGCCTTTATTTCCACATTTTCACTTCCTTGTTTGTCCCAAAGCAAGACATGGCCGGGGATTAATCATTTGTTTATGTTCCTGTTGCAGGTGGTACTGGCAGAAGCAGCATATGCAACCGTATGTTAATTTCATGAAGAATAATTATCCACCTGGTTTTCAGTATCAGGACTTTGCCCATCAGTTCACCGCTGAGTTTTTTAATGCCAAGGAGTGGGTGGACATCTTTGCCTCTTCGGGAGCCAAGTACATCGTCCTGACGACGAAACACCACGAAGGTACAGGAATATGGTTGAAAATGTCACTTTGTTTTAAAGGAAATTATTATCAATATTCTATATCACTATAAATGCTAGATCAGTGGTGATTTAAGACTCTTTTTAGGGGTGCAAAAGCAAACCTAAATTAAATATCAGCATCCCTACAAAGGTTAATTATAATTATTATTCATTATTATTAATTTCCAATACTTATTTTTTAAGAAGTAGGTATAGTGAATTCATGACAGAAACGTTTCAAACAGAAAGGTTGGGTCAAATTGGTCGTTATTGTGACACAGTTCTGTTCTTATTGGCAAATCACGTTTTTTGTTTTTTTTCCTTCCTGACTGAAGAATTTCAAAAAGAGGATATGTCTCCTCGCGCTCCGTGCAGGTCGAGACCATATAAACAAGGTCACATGATGAGGCTATAGAAAGGCCCCTGAGGCCCCTGGATAGCTCCATAGATCCTTGTATTGGTTCTATATTCATAAGCATTAAACAGTGACATCGAAATGTCACTCGGTTTGACCAACTTCCCGAGTTCTCAGTAGATGGCTCTGTGTTGATAAGCCGATGCATAAAATTAATTAAGAGTGAATAGAGGGACTGATGTCCCTCTGAGAGAGTCTTCTACGCTAACTAGAGATCTTCCGATACCATATTTTTTCTTCCCGTTTCCTAATCTTGAGCATCGGCCCATTCCGAGTATATCCCGATACAGCCTCTAGCATTGTAACTACTAATAACACTTGTTCTTATGAGGTCAAAGATGACGCGTTTCCCTTTCCGACTTTCCACCTCCGACCGTTAACCAACGCAGCATAGCACCGCACCTGTTTGTGAAGTTCTGTTCTGGCACGTGATGGTATCGCCGATACCCGATACTGCATTTTAGGCAGTATCGGGGGAGTATTTTGGATACTGATATCGGTATCAAAAAAACAACTTCAATGCTAGCCCGTGTTGTGATGCAGGGTTCACTCTGTGGGGGTCCAAGACTTCGTGGAACTGGAACGCCGTTGACGTGGGCCCCAAGCGTGACCTTGTTGGCGAGGTGGCAGCCGCGCTGCGCTCCGGGAGCGACCTGCGCCTCGGACTGTACCACTCACTCTTCGAGTGGTTTAACCCGCTGTTTGAGCAGGACGCCGCCAGCGGCTACAAGACCCGCCTCTTCCCCGACACCAAGTCCCTGCCGGAGCTGTACGACCTCATCAACACGTACCGGCCCGAGGTGCTTTGGTCGGACGGCGACGGGAACGCCCCCGACCAGTACTGGAACAGCACCGGCTTCCTGGCCTGGCTGTACAACGACAGGTATCGGGGCTGACCACTGTTCATTCAATCATTCATTTATTCTGCAGGCTGACTCGAGGTCCAAGTCTCACCTACGTTTTAGTTTGAGGCTCAGAGGTTGAGATCTATCCAGAGCGGAGGACTTCCTGTCCAAGGTTTGTCGGTTCGAATCCCACCATGCGCAAAGACCACTGCATGTCATCCAAAGATCTCTATTTGGTTTTATTCCGTTCCGTCTTGCTCGAGGATTCCTACAGCTAGACTGCGGACATTTGGGTTCAAACCAAGAACCTGAACTCTGCACCCCCCCCCCCCCCCACCCGTGTTCCCCTGCAGCCCCGTGCGGGACACGGTGGTGACCAACGACCGCTGGGGCTATGGCTCCATCTGTAAGCACGGAGGGTACTACACCTGCGCCGACCGCTACATGCCCGGACACCTGCTGGCGCGCAAGTGGGAGAACTGCATGAGCATCGACCGCAAGTCCTGGGGCTACCGGCGGGAAGCGCCCCTCGGGGACTACCTCACCATCGAGCAGCTGATCACGGTGAGGAGGCCACACCCTCTGATGGGTTTTAATCCTCTGTGGTGTGGATGTTTTGGGCTAGGTGTGACCCGGAGAGTGGTTCATTCAGAGACACAAGGTAAGGGACTCTGGAGGTGGTTCTTGAAGCATCTCTCGAAAACGGGTACGATTTCTGTTTGTATTGGAAGTGGGCGGAATGGTAAATAAGCCCCGCCTACAGTTTTTATTTGACCCAGGTAAACCTTCGGTCCATCTTGGGTGGAAATGGCGAAGGGGACATGTTTGTAGTGTTTGACTTATCCTCAAACTCATAAAACGGTATCTGGTGTTTTGTCGACCCCTCTCTGTGTAGAAGAAGCTATTCAGGACTTGTGTTAACACTGCAAATGTGTGGTCCAATGAGGTCCTGGTTAGCTTGAAACATGTGTTCTAAAGCATCATGTTGACGGTGGGATCCCCATTTGAGGACCACTGGTCTAACGAGCGGCCTGCTCGCCCCCCTTCCCCCTCTAGACCCTGGTGGAGACGGTGTCGCTGGGGGGCAACCTCCTGCTGAACGTGGGGCCCACCCACGACGGGCGTATCACCCCCATCTACGAGGAGAGGCTGCGGCAGGTGGGCGGCTGGCTGCGGGTCAACGGCGAGGCCATCTACAACAGCACGGCCTGGAGGGCCCAGAACGACACCCTCACACCCAACGTCTGGTGAGCCCGCGGTCACATCTATACCACACTTTCATCCAAAGCGACTTAAAATAAGTACATTTGTCAGAAGAAACAGAAATAACAATATATAACGGCGTTGATACAGTCAGGATGTTCATAGAACAAAGTGCCAGGCACTAACAATTGTTAGGTTAACCCGTTCCCCGTACACAACAAAGGTAGCTAGGATAAGATGCTACACGATGCTAAGTACTATTTTTTTTTTTTTTTTTTAAGTGCAAGTACGTACAACATACAATAAGTGTTTACATTAAGTGCCGGGATGTGCAACATGCAATAAATGCGTAAGAGGGGGGTGGGGAGGGGGATGGCTATGCAGAGTCTAGGTGAACCCCTCGCAGAGTGCAAAAAGGGGTGAATCTGGTTTATTCTTGCGTTCACATCCATGGCTGCAGTCAGTCCAGCGGGATGTCTTGTACATTGTTCTTGGAACACTAAGCAAATGTTTTAAAATACATTTGAAATCCGGTTTGTCGCCCCCACGGGGGGGGGGGGGGGGGGGGGGGGGGGGGGGTGAGTTCACCGGGTGTACAGGCCGTGAGGGGTCTGGACCCCCCGGACCGCCCCTCCGTCCCAGACCCTGGGTACGGAGGGGCCGGCTCTGGGGGACGAGGCGGACGCAGCCTGGGAGGGCTGGGTAACGTGAGAGGGATCAGATATCCCTCCAGGCCTCTGATTGGATCCAAAAAAACGTCCTGCATCTCAAGTTCCCCAGTAAGACCGACGATTAGACAACCGGACTCACAATCACAAGTACAATACGATAGCGCTTTGCCTGTGATATCCTTATGTACAGCATATTTATACAACGCTTATCACCGGCAAAATAAAAGATCTGTCTCCTCCACTACAGTATAAATGGGTTCAGGTTCAGGTAGGCGCTTTTCATCAGGGAGTTCAAACGCCCGCCGCACCAGGGCATCGTGCTCCTCTCTGTCGATGGCCTCGAGCCCAGAAGAGCTGATCCACACACACACACACACTCTCACCATCGTCTCCATGCCAACCGGTGTCCGTGGTTCTTTCCCTCCCAGGTACACGTACGGACCTCAGAGAAAGGCCGTCTACGCCCTTCTACTGGACTGGCCCAAAGATGGAGTGGTGGAATTAGGGGTCCCAGTGCTGGACGGCCCCGGGTGCACTCAGGTAGGATGCTGCGTCACTCTGAGCGCGCTCAGACCATGCTCATGGAGCTCGCCGCTAAATGATACAGATTTATGATTAGCATAGTACAGGTTATATGCTAGTAGAATTTCAGCAGAATAATGTTGATTTGGTCCTACACAGTTGACTCTTATTTTGAAATGTTGGATTTCTAAGTGTCTTAGAATAGATTTTTAGACACTTTTTCATAGTTCTTCTTCATAGTACACTCATTTTGTAATAATAATTGTATAGAATGAAAGGAACTCAATGCAATGTTAACTCTCTGTCCTATCGACTTCATTGAATGGAATAACGAACCCCTAACATGTACGGTTGACTCTACGCTGTGTATTTCTACGTCAGGTGGAGCTGTTGGGCTACGGTTCTCTGCAGTGGAACCCCATGAAGCCAAGTGGGTTGCAGGTTCGACTGCCTCTGCTGGCATTCAGTCAGATGCCTTGCCAATGGGCATGGGCACTGAAACTCACTGGAGTGGCATGAACAGAAACTTTTGAAATATTGTTTTCGATGAAATACATTTTGTTTTGAGACTGATTTTAAGAATGTTTACGTACTGGGAATATTGATTATTTTTAATAATGTTTTTTATGTTTATGTGTTGCATAATTGAGTGAGAATTATTGAATAAAGAAGTAAACATTATATGTCAACAAAAATTCAATGAACTATACAATCAACAAATAATAATCGTATTTAACTTCGCTTTGCTTCGATTATAGCTTTACGTCGATTCTTGTGAGTGTATTCCTTCCAGCCCTCGGGCGCCCTCTAGTGTCCTTCACCGCGCGTTACAGCAGCACTGACCTACAGGCCATTTTCTAACTAGCCAGATAAATTACTATGCGCTGATGACACGGCTGCAACAGCAACGAGGAAGCGAGGACAGAGTCCCGTCTGACCCGACGATTCTGCTGGGAAATGTGGGTCAATGGACCGGTAAGCCGTGCAATGATCCGAATCGTTTGTCGCTGCAGTTATGTTATACCGCGAAGAGGGTGGGGGGCGGGGGGGACGCGGGGGGTGGAGACGAGAGAACACCCCCGCATTGCTGATTGTGTATGCTCTACGTTTGTGTACTTTCTCCGGACGTCAGCTGTCACCTGAGCCCGGGTATCCAGAAGCGCGGGAGGACACATTGCTGTTGTGTCTGCTCCCTGTTGCACGCTGGGGGGCAGGGGTTGGGGGGGGGGGGGGGCTGTCCTGTAAATGTTCCATGACGTGATAGTGTGGGGGGGGGGGGGGGGGGGATCTTGCAGGGGGATCTGTCCACGAGTGCCTCTTACTCTTTCAACACCAATATACGTTATTTTTTTACGACCGTTTAAGGACATTTTAACTTTTTCAGGTGAAACATTAAGGTTGCATGTTTTTTAAGAGGTGTTTTAAGCGTATAGGCTCACAAGTTGAATAGTATTAGGCATGATGCCTATTTGGCCATATACTCTTCGGCCCGTGCCACAGTCAGATAGGGATATTATTGTTACACAAGCCTCTCATATTAACTATATTATGAACTTTGTCACATTGTGATTTTCAACTTCACTCCAGAATAACGTTCAATGTTCCATGTTAACTCTTGCGTTGCTGAGTTATGACCCGCTGTGTTTACAGTGTTGGTCATTGTTGCACTATATTATTCAGCACAGTAGATCCGGGTTCAAGTCGCGCACAAATCGAATTATTAAATGGAACTGATATATTTCTGGCCGCTTTTTATGCGGCGACAAAGTTAGGGTGTTAATTAAATTTTTTTGCCGTGGGGTTGACAACTTCTATAGGGCACCCTCACACTTTATGTCCTTGTTGGTTGCCCCCATTTCACCCAAAACGACAATAACAACACGACTGATCTGATATGACTTCAAAAAATGAACCTATAGTGCGTGTCATTTTTATCCCGACAGATGAGTGATGGGTGTTGGTGTGTTTCGCGCGGTTTATGGGCCAGCGGGAAGTGTGGGAGGCTGTGTTGCTATGGTAACACACTAATGCGGTAAGTCTTATACACTGTTTTATTAGCGCACACAATCACGTGATGTAGAGACACAGTGTGACTTTAGAGTTTGGGGTCTTGTTCGGTTCATTTGAATCCGTTCAATAAAACATGGGGTGTGAGTTGCGTCAGAGATGAACGGTAAACCAACGGATCGACGCTGAGTCAAAAGTTTGCAGCGTTGACGTGTGTATCGGTGTGTCAGTATGTGTTTTGCGCACTGATATCTCCCTCGGCCATATGACAACAAGTAGAGCCAAGCTGGACAGCTGGCATGGAGGGCATGGGACAAGCTCATTCCTTCCATTCATAATCTCTCTCATGCCCTCTCTCGCTCTCGCTCTCTTTCTCGCTCTCCCAATTCCCTCCCCCTCGGCTATCGGTTCCAGCGCTCTCATCATCGCAGGACCACCAGTGTTTTCTTGGCCTCCTGCATTCTCACATGTCTGCTAGCAGGGGTTGTGGTATTGGAAGCGCCGGGCAGTGTGGTCTGAGGAGCACCCTGGGGGAGAATCTATTATATTTATAGAGCCGGACAGCTTGACCTTCACCACACATTCCCTATCAGCCATTTTACCGCTGCTCAATACGGCATAATGGTTCTGCGCAGACCGCCGCTAGTTAGCCACAACTTTATCTTAGCCATGTTACAGTGCCGTTTCTATTAATAGCCCCCGCTGCAATTTTATATACTGCTGCTGCTGAGAGACAGTGGGCCAATCGACGGTTTCTCCCCCTCTTGTATTTTTCGAGTGGAAATATACCGTGAAATTATAGTTTTTACTGCACATAAAGCCGGATTGTTTTTTGAAGTTGTGCTGAATGCTTTGTGCTGTGTTGTGCTTGTGCCTTCTTAAAAAACAATGTTTATCTAGTATCAGAGTTCTCTGGTTCTGGTTCCCATGAAGCATCACTTTCTTCTGGAACCTTAGCCTGCGCTTACTCCATCAAACCCTTACCTTAACTAAACCACTCCACACTCTTAACCCATCCACCCCTGACCTAACCTTAACTTAATCACTTCACACAATGACCTACTTAACCAACACCTGAACCTAACCTTCTCTAACCACCTCTTACTTAGCTCCACCATTTCCTGTGTATAGATACACAGGGGGGGTATCATCCATCCCCAGGCCCCATCTCATCAGGTCCCCGCCCCCCCCCCCCCCGCCCCCAGTGGTTCCCAGCCAGCCAGGAACTCTGCCAAGCTGCAGGGGGGGGGGGGTGGGAGTATTAATAGCACATCGTATATTGAATTGTTTTCAGTGCATTATGGAGGAGCACCGTTGAGTGGCTTGGATGTGCGTTGGCAATCGTAAACATTTTGTGAAAATGGATTATTTACTTTTTTAACAAGGGTGTGTGTGTGTGTGTGTGTGTGTGTGTGTGTGTGTGTGTGTGTGTGTGTGTGTGTGTGTGTGTGTGTGTAGTGTCTGTGTGTGTGAGAAATACTATAATTGCCTTGTTTTTCTTTGTGGAAGCAAATTCAGAATCCAGAATTCAAAGTGCAAAAGGTCTCAGTCCTCGGCTTTCCGGCGTTCACAGCTCCCGGTTGTCGACGACGGCGTTCCTCTGTCTTCATTCCGCGGAGCGTTTGTGATGATTAACGATCATCAACCTGTCAAGAAAAACGAATCCACCCATAGCCCACTTCCGGCCTGCATAAGTCTCCTATTTCCTGTCCCATGTCCCTTAACAAAGCATAGTTTTTAACCAAACCGTAGCATCAACATATGTAAACGTGTATATCATATATATACAGCGCCTTTCCTCTGCATTCTGCAGCATTCAGTGGCAGCAGCTGCCGTCAGCCCTCCACATTGTCCTCAGTTGCCGTGCTAATTGCTCCATCATTACGGCTCTCCACTCACAAAGGAACCCCCCCCCGTCGTGACAGGAAGTGCCTGCCTCCGAGGCGGCGTGGAGGTGGCGGTGCACGGGGAGGGGAGCTGTGCTCTGAAGCACCCGGCCGTACGCCCCGGGTCTTTGCACCATGTCATCCTACCCCGAGGGCTCTCTGCCTGCAGCCCGAACGCTCCCAGTGACGGATTAAGGTGGTCGTGGACCCTAGGCTACTACCGTATTTGTTTGAGGCCATCTTACTGATCGCGCAGAAAAAACGCACACATTGAGACAGCCTTTTCTAAAACCGCACTGCTACAGAAAGTATCAGCCGCTTACTTTTGAATGATTATTTTTATTGGCCAATAGGGGTCAACCCTCCGCCAGGCACCCCGGGTAAAGAGTCAGCGGGGACATGTTGTTGTTGTTGTTGTTGTTGTTGTTGTTGTTGTTGTTGTCGTCCCCTTCCTGGGTGGACGGGGTGATACGAGGCTAGCAGCGACCTGCTGGTTTGTTGTATCATGTTTAGAGTCATCAGGGGTTTACGTCTACCTTCATGGACGGGTGAGACAAACGGGGGTGCGGGCGGGACTCAAGGGAACCCCTTGTAGCGTTGGAATGGAGCCGCGGGGGGGCACTACAAGGGCCGCAGTCTCAGTGGTGAGCGCGCTGGCCGACGGCTAACCAGCGACTACCTAGCCGCCGTGCTACCCCAGCACAACGACGTCTGTCCTACGAATTGTGCCGCACACAAGATGTGCGTTCACGGTTTGGTGGTGGGTGGCACGCGGAGTGCTGCTGGGCTCCATTGTTCCGTACCACATCACCACCACCACCACCTTACCTTAACTTCATCACTCCACACCCTTAACCCATCCACCCCTGACCTAACCTTAACTTAATCACGTCACACACACAATTTCCTACTTAACCAACACCTGAACCTAACCTTCTCTAACCACCTCTTACTCAGCTCCACCATTTCCTGTCTATCATCCATCCCCTGAGGATGGATGACCACAACCACCACCTCCACCACCACCACCTCCACCATCACAACCACCACCAGCAACTCCATCACCACCTCCAACACCACCTCCACCACCACCAACACCACCTCCACCACCACCAACACCACCTCCACCACCACCAATACCACCACCACCACGACCTCCAACACCACCTACACCACCTCCACCACCACCACGACCTCCAACACCACCAGCACCACCGCCTTCACCACCTCCACCACAACCGTGCCACTTCACATCAGACATTTCCTAGCAACATCCGTCGGCATGGCAACAGATGATTGAAGTTTCAATGTTGACATCCACCCGGGCGGAGATATAACGCCTTCTCCTCACTGTATCTGGCCATGGCCATCTGTTTGTGAGAGAGAGACCGCGCGCGCGTGCGTGTGCGTGTGTGTGTGTGTGTGTGTGTTAATGAGAGAGAGTGTGTGTGCCTGCATGTATGCATGCATGCGTTTGTCTGTCCCTGCCTTTGTATGTGTGTGTGTGTGTGTGTGTGTGTGTGTGTGATGTGTGTGTGTGTGTGTGTGCTGCGATGTATGCATGCATGTGTTTGTGCTGTGTGCGTGTGTGTGTGTGATGTGTGTGTGTGTGTGTGTGTGTGTGTGTGTGTGTGTGTGTGTGTGTTAATGAGAGAGAGTGTGTGTGTGTGTGTGTGTGTGTGTGTGTGTGTGTGTGTGTGTGTGTGTGTGTGTGTGTGTGTGTGTGTGTGTGCGCGTGCATGCAAGAGGACGTGAGTGTGCCTGTGTGTGTGTGTATGTGTTTGTGTGTGTGTGTGTGTGTGTGTGTGTGTGTGTGTGTGTGTGTGTGTGTGTGTGTGTGTGTGTGTGTGTGTGTGTGTGTGTGTGTGTGTGTGTGTGAGCCTTGAGAAAGGGGGGGCCGCCTGCCAGGCTCTGAAAGCAGCCGGCGATGGAAAGAGCCAAGCTGCGTCGTTCGTCGCGGAGCCCCCCCTGCAGGGGCCCCTTTGCTATTTTTGTGCCTGGGTCTGAGCGTCACGCTCGGGTATTTTCTCTGGTGACTAGCTTGCATCAATAGACCCTCTAATGTACAACCGGACCGTCGCGGCGCTCCACAACTAGTCGGGGAGCCTTGCTCGCACACGCGTTGACACTCCAACACACACACAGGCGAATGTACGGGTCGGTCCGCGCTGCGTTGATCCCGGTAGGGGCGGTCACGGCGTGGACGCGCGAGACAACACGGACTATGCAACATGAGGAATGCGCGGCGGTTTGACGGCGGACGCTGGACGGCGCGGCGCGCGGCAGGCGGCAGGTTGGTACGGCCGAGATCACACGCCGCTTCGTATGTGAATGTCAGGCGTCGGGAGACGGCAGGGAATGACGCCCCGCTCCCATAGGCTGCACGTCCGGGCTTGTCATTGATACAGGACACACACACACACACACACACACACACACACACACACACACACACACACACACACACACACACACACACACACACACACACACACACACACACACACACACACACACACACGCGCGCGCGCGGACAGACACGCACGCACGCGAGCGGTCAAACGAACACACACACACACACACACTCCCTGTGGGCTGATTGTGTGCGCTGGTGCTGTTACAGTATCGCGGCGGTGGTGCTGGTGTTGATGGAGCGGGAGAGGGGGTTAGGTGAGGTGTGTGTGTGTGTGGGGGGGGGGGGCGGGGGTCTCTCTGAAGACCGTTCCGAAGCTGCTGATATTTCTGGATTTGTTGTCAGTGTGGACGCTGGGTTCTCCTTTAATGGCTAAGGTCCCGGTGGACCGATAATGTAATGCGGTATCGGAGCATGTCCGACGTCCTCCTGCCAGTCAGCGCGGCGAACGCTCGCAGCCGAGGCCGTGCGTGTGCGGTCACACGTGGACGAGTGTGTCTGTCTGTAAGGCGCGTGCACGTGGATGACAGAACGACACACTGCCCAGCAGAAACCTCGTCTAATTCATTCATATGTGCCGGAGCCTCTTAGGCTCAGTACTGTAGAATATCTGCTGTTGACAGGCGGTTAGACACACGCACACGCACACACAGCTGCCAAGAGAAACACACGCACACTCACACACACACCTGTCGTATCTACAGTAAATCGCATCTGCTTTGCCACCCGTACATTCTCACGCACACACACAAAACACCTTCACAAACCGTTTCTACGTCACTGTTGCTTTGACATATACACACACGTACACATACGTGCACCACACACACACACACACACACACACACACACACACACACACACACACACACACACACACACACACACACACACACACACACACACACACACACACACACACGTGTACACACACGTACATGTACATTATAATCCATAGAGGAGTCATGCTGTCGATATATAGAACTTGATATGAAAAACTAGAACTAAATAGTTCTAAAGATTGGAATAGGACTGGTTGAGTGTATGTATTGCTCAGCTTGTTCTATAGATAGGACTATATGCTTCTATGTAGCTCTATGTCGAGCTTTTTCTGTGTGTATAGCTCTATATAGAGCTTGTTCAATACAGGACTCTGTGTATATAGCTCTATGTAGAGCTTGTTCTGTAGATAGGACTAGATCCTCTGTCTCTGTGTGTATATAGCTCTATATAGAGCTCGTTCTATAGATAGGACTCGGAAGACTTGCTCTTTAGATGGATCTATATAGCGCTAGTTCTATAGATCGGACTAGATACGACTGGCTCTAGAGAGACATGGCTGTGCAGCCTGGACCAGATAGGACCAGTGGTGTAGAGGTCTGTCCAGGTCTGGGTCTGACCGCGGCCCGGGACCTGGTCCTCAGAGACCTGGACCTCATAGACCTGGTCCTCATAGACCTGGTCCTCAGAGACCTGGACCTCATAGACCTGGTCCTCAGAGACCTGGTCCTCAGAGACCTGGACCTCATAGACCTGGACCTCAGAGACCTGGTCCTCAGAGACCTCATAGTCCTGGTCCTCAGAGTCCTGGTCCTCAGAGTCCTGGGCCTCAGAGACCTCATAGACCTGGTCCTCAGAGACCTCATAGTCCTGGTCCTCAGAGTCCTGGTCCTCAGAGTCCTGGGCCTCAGAGACCTCATAGACCTGGACCTCATAGACCTGGTCCTCAGAGACCTGGTCCTCAGAGACCTGGACCTCATAGACCTGGACCTCATAGACCTGGTCCTCAGAGACCTGGACCTCATAGACCTGGTCCTCAGAGACCTGGTCCTCAGAGACCTGGACCTCATAGACCTGGACCTCAGAGACCTGGTCCTCAGAGACCTCATAGTCCTGGTCCTCAGAGTCCTGGTCCTCAGAGTCCTGGGCCTCAGAGACCTCATAGACCTGGTCCTCAGAGTCCTGGGGGAGGTGGGCCCGGAGGTGCTTGGTGTGTCAGCTCTGTTTCCTCCCCCCTATCTCTCCCCTCTCCCGGTTCAAAGGTATGCATTGTCCCTGACAGGGGTGGAGGGGGGGGTCTTATCGCCCTGTCACTCTGCGCCCCTCCCTCCCCCCCTGGGCGCCCAGGATGGACCACTCCGCAACGAGGTCGGAGCGACCTTGAACAAAACCTTCTCACCGGCTGGGGGGAGAGGGGATCTCCGTGCCCCCCCCCTCCCCCTCCCTCCTTCCCTCCCCTCCCTCACCCCTCCCCTCCCCGCGGTAAGCAACGTCAGGGTTTACCGTCGGTGATCCTCCCATGACTGCGTGGGTTGTCCCCTCCCCCTCCCTCCCCCCAACGACGCCATCATCGCCGGGACCTCCCCCCTCTCTGACGTCCGCGTCTTCCCCTGCTCCGCTGGCGTTCCCCCCCCGGGGGGGAGAAGCCCTGGGAGGCAGCCAGGGAAAAAAAGAAGCTTGTCATTCAGAAATACCGATGGGGGCGACGAGCGGGAGAATATCGACGCTCACAGCTTACATCTCTCTCTCTCTCTCTCTCTCTCTCTCTCTCTCGCTCTCTCGCTCTCTCGCTCTCTCGCTCTCTCTCTCGCTCTCTGTCTTTCTACCTCTCTCTATATATCTTCTACCTCTCTCTGCCTCGATCTCCCTCTCTTCTCTCTCTCTCTCGTTCTACCTCTTTCTGCCTCGATCTCCCTCTCTTTTGGCATCTTGCAAGTCACCTTGAATTCCTGTCCTGTGGTTTTGCGCCTGAGGAGCAAGTGGAGAGAGAGAGAGAGAGAGAGAGAGAGAGAGAGAGAGAGAGAGAGAGAGAGAGAGAGAGAGAGAGAGAGAGAGAGAGAGAGAGAGAGAGAAGGAGAGAGAGAGAGAGAGAGAGAGAGAGAGAGAGAGAGAGAGAGAGAGAGAGATGGAGAATACAAGCGAGAGATGGAGTGAGCGAGAGGAGGAGGAGGAGGAGGGAGAGAGGAAGGCAGATGAGCGGAGAAGGATGTCCTAATTAAGGGGAACTCGGAGGGTTTGAACCAGATAATCTTACATAACCTCGTTAGACGGGACAGCGCCTTTGGTAGCGAGGAGATGGAAATACACACGCCCTGAGAGAGCGGGCGGCCCCGGGCCCCGGAGCCCCGCCGGGCCCCCACAGAGGATCACCTCGGCCTTGGGAACGCCGCCCGCAGGGGTCCCGCCCCCTCTCAGGGTCCCGGTACCCCAGGTCTCCACTAGCAGGGGCCCCTCTCCCTCTCAGGGGCCCCACTCCCTCTCAGAGGCCCCACTCCCTCTCAGGGTCCCTGTACCCCAGGTCTCCTTCATCAGGGTACCGATCACAGCGGGGTCAGGGAGAGGGTTCGAGTCCCGTCTCGGCCCTCCTCTTGCGGCCGCTGTTAGCAGAGTTTGAGGGAACCCTTTCTTGTGTTGTTCACCGTCTTTGGGGTTTCTTTGTTCTGGGGTTAAGTGGTCGGGCTGAAGTGGTTCGAACGAGGTGACACGTTTGTTTTGGTGTGTGTGTATCGGAGATGAAGTCATGTTACCGTCTGGTCTGCAGCGAACGTTGTACGTACACACAGACACACACACACACACACACACACACACACAGACACAGCCGCATACACACGTAGACGCACACACAGGCACACACACAGCCGCACACAGACACACACACAGCCGCACACAGGGACACACACAGAGGCACCCACAGACAAACTCGCTAAACCCTGACATCTTGAGCAATGGTGCTGCCACTGCTGCATTTTGACATAATTCCTCACGGGCCCTCTTTCTCTCCACTTGCAGGGAAATGTTAATCGATCTCCAGCATTTCCCCTGCTCCCGATATCGATCCGTTAAATAAAGAAAACCCCACATGATTCAGATTTGAGGTTATTTCTCAATATCCAGGTGAAATGCATGGTCTAAACGTCCAAAGAAGGATCTGTATATGTATCGTTGAAACTACCCAGCAGAGGCTCCAAAGAGTGGACCCACATGAGTCAATGTGATTTAAAAACTGTATTTTAAGTCTCCTCGTCATCCTCCTCGTTATCGTAGCGAGAGCATGGTGGATTATATCCGCGCCATCTTGAGAGTAAATGTAGGCCTACATCCACAGAAATAACACCTCGCCGTGCACGGGCACACGCACGTCTGAACACAAACTGACTCAAACTAAACGGTTGGCTGTGACGGATATAGGGCGCTTGCCAGGGGTATGATAGGGCACTATTAGGGGGTTTAAAAGCCCAGTAAAGACCCAGTTTTCCATTCCCACTGTGGACTCAACTGCTCATTATGAATTTAATAACAACATTTTACTAGGGGGACTTTCGGGAAACGGCTTTCAATGATCCTCCCTCTTTCCTCTAAAAGAGATATTCACACTCACTGGAGGGAGATTGACTAAAGGTTGCAGATAGTTTACTGTCATATCTTCTTCTGCTCTCTGTGGGACTGGAGACTGCATTGTAGCTACTGTAGTTTGTACAATTGCTGAATTGCTCTCGTAGCCCATAGCTCACATGTTCATCTTCACACAGAGCATATCGATAACCCCCTGGTTCCCAGTTCTTCATCTGTGTTCTTTCTCTATGCAGATGACCCGACTCTGCGATCGATTCACGGCAGCGACCCCGTCACTACGGCAACGTGAGGCGAATCCCCTTTTGAAAAACAATCCCCGGGAAGGTGACTTTGAGTTTCATGGAGTCACTCGAAACTATCGCCGAGGTGAAACGCTCCACCGAGGACTGGGAAAGGAACGCCGCCGCAGCCCAGATACAGTGTTCACCGGAGCCCCCGGCGGCGCTGCCCACCGGGGGCGTCCCGCCGCTCGAGGGGGAGGGCGGGGGAGGGCGGGAGGCGGGTAGGCTCCGGCGGATACAAGAAGGTCAGAGCCGAGGCACGTGCGGAGCGAGAGAATCGACCGATTCAGGGAATTCATCGCAACCAGGAGGTCCGTGCTGCGAGGCCGGCCACAAAGACTATGATCCGTCCACGTATCTGTCTCCAGGCGGACAGGAAGCTGCGGGGCACCACAGGAAGTCCCCCGGTCTGGCCACGGACGCCGCTCAACAGCCCTGCCACCCGGGGACGGACCCATTGGTGGCGGAGGGGCAGAAATCCCAAAAGCCCGGGAGGTACGTGTGCGACTACTGCGGCCGGGCGTGTGCAAAGCCCAGCGTGCTGAAGAAGCACATCCGCTCGCACACGGGCGAGAGGCCCTACCCCTGCCTCCCGTGTGGCTTCTCCTTCAAGACCAAGAGCAACCTGTACAAACACAGGAAGTCCCACGCGCACCTTGTCAAAGCCGGCAGCGCGTCCTTCTCGGAGCTGGGTCCGTACGGCGGCGGCGGGGACCAGGGATCCTTCGAGGGCGACGGCGAGCTGTACTCGGACGGTGAGCAGACCACCGACACGGACGACGATGGCGTCGGGGACCCCCTGCTGCTGCTGGACTCCACCGAGGCCAGCTTGGAGAGCACGGCCGTGAAGGTCCTGAACCTCATCGCCCAGAAGAGGGGAGGGGTCGCCGCCTCCGTGGCTGGGATGGCGGCTCAGGACGGGTCGCAGGAAGTCACCGCCGTGTCTCCCGCCGTCTCTCCGTGCGGCCGTGCCGTCCAGTCCAGCGCCGTCAAGCAGCGGCTGGCCCTCCGGCTCTCGGAGAAGCGCAGCGGCGAGTCGGAGCAGAACCTGTCGCTGCCCAGTCAGTCCAGCAAGGGCAGCACCGACTCGGGCTACTTCTCCCGGTCGGAGAGCGCCGAGCACCAGGCCGGGCCGCCCAACGCCAACGCCAAGTCCTACCAGGAGATCATGTTCGGCAAATGCTACCGGCCCAGCCCCAAGCAGATGACGGCGTTCGCCCTCAGCGGCCGGGACGCCTCCAGCGAGCACCCAGCCCCGCGGCCGGAGAGGGGCGTCTCCCGCGTGTTCACCCAAGAGAAGGACGTGGTGGAGCCCATCAAGATCACCACCAAGATGTACGGCCGGGAGGAGATGCTGGCGGAGGCCCCGCCAGACGGGGGGCTGGACGCCGGCCCCCTGCTCCGGAGTAACTCCATGCCCACATCGTCGGCCGTCTGCCTGAGCATGCCGCCCTGCCTCCGGGGCAGCCACTCCTTTGACGAGCGGTCCACTGCCGGGGGGGTGAGGAGGCTCCGGAGGCAGGTGGCCTTCGAGCACTCGGTCCACGAGGGGCACCACGAGAGCGACGGCCCCGGGAGGGTTCCTGAGGGCGGCGTGGCGGAGATGGAAGGCCTGCCGTCCGGCGGCAGCCACCACAAACACGCCATGGAGCTGGCGACGCGAAAGCGGCGCAAAGAGAAGCGGGAGGAGGAGGATTCGTCGGGCCTGTACGACGCCCAAGGAGAAGCGTTTGAAGACGTCACCCGCTATCCCCTGGACTCCGTCAAGGACTACGATATGAAAGGAGCCATGGGGCTCTTGGCTTTGGGGAAAGGCGTCTGCCTTCACGCACAGCCGGACAGGGCTGACATGGAGCTGTCAGTGGACACCCAGACATGCAGCAGGAAGAGCGTAGGGAACGTGATCTCTGTGATACAACACACAAACTCACTGAATCGATCGCACGTCCCCGAACCGTCGGAGTCCTACGTTAAGTATCAAGGACCGAGGCAGGAGCAATGCTCTTCGTTCCACGGCTCGTTGGAGCACACCGACTCGTGTGAGATGGAGAGCAGTGTCAGCAGAACGGGCCAGTCCTTTCAGATGGGGCCCAAACTGGTGCGGCAGTCCAACATCCAGGTCCCGGAGATCAGGGTGACGGTGGAGCCCGACAGCCCCGAGAAAGCACCGGAGGTGAAGGTGAAGGCCAAGGAGCCCGAGAGGCACGTGGAAGTGGAATTCCAGTGGCCGCAACGGAGCGAAACCTTAGCACAATTCCCGCCCGAGAAACTCCCCCCGAAGAAGAAGAGGCTCCGCCTGGCCGACATCGAACACTCCTCGGGTGAGTCCAGCTTCGAGTCGGCCTGCACCAGCCTCTCGCGCAGCCCCAGCCAGGACAGCAACCTGTCGTACTGCTCCGCCTTCTCCTTCGACCGCGAGGAGAGCCTCAAGTCCGTCTCCCCGGGCCGGCAGGACGAGTTCGGCCGGCCGCTGGAGCTGCTGGCCGTGCCGGGCAGCGCCCACGCCCTGTCTCTGCTCCACCAGCGGCAGCAGCACGAGATGAGGCGGTCCTCATCGGAGCAGGCGCCCTGCGACATGCGCAAGGAGTTCCCCGAGACTCGCAGCGTGTCGTTCGACTACGGCAGCCTCACGCCGACGTCCAAGGGACGGCTGGCGGACATCGGCGAGAGACGGCGGGGCAACCTGGTCAGACAGCCGTCCCTCAACATGGACACCGAGGTCACGCCGCAAGGCCCGTCCAAAGCGGGGCACCAGTTCCCGAGCGGCGTCCTTCCTTTCACGCCGACCGCCCCGCCACCTCCGCCGACGTTGCCCGTGTTCGCCTCGGGAATCTACCAATCACCGCCCGGCGTCCTGGTGCCTGTCCGGGCGCACACTCACCTGCCGTCCTACGGCAGCATCACCTACACCACGGTGTCGCAGATCCTAGACCACCAGTATGACACGGTGTGTTCCCTCATCGGCGCCGCCGTCACCAGCACCACCGCGTCCCAGACCCAGCTCCGCCTGTTCGGAACCCTCGACCACCCCCCGGCGACCGTCGTCACGGGCGACGCCAGGTCGGCCTCCCTGGGCGTGGAGGCGCTGGACCTGTCCTCGGCCAGACTGAAGACGGGCATCCCGCTCTCGCTGACCTCCAGGACCATCTCCACCACCAACGCCTCCAGCGGCGGCTGCGGCAACAAGCGCATGCTGTCCCCCGCCAGCAGCCTGGACCTCTTCATGGAGGTCAAACAGCAGAAGCGTGTGAAGGAGGAGAAGATGTTTGGGCAGATCGTGGAGGAGCTGAGCGCCGTGGAGCTGGGGAAGTGCTACCTGGCCGAGGACAGCCGGCCGGGCTCAGAGATGCAGGTCTTCTCTTCGGCCCGAGCTCCGGACAAATTCATCGGCTCCTTGCGACACAACGTCGGGGAGAGCGTCGACTCGGCCATGGACAGCAGCGGCTCCCCACCGTTCTCCATGGCGCACATCGGCGGAGACGCCGAGGACGGCAAGGTGCCGATGGACACGGCCGCGCAGCCGACCTCCTCAGACGACCTCCGACCGCGGCTCCGACCCTCGCAGTTCCCCAGCCTACGCACCACCACCGGCGTGAGCTGGTGCTACCTGAACTACGCCAAGCCCAGCAGCGTCCACGGCGACGACGCGGTCCCCGCCTCCTCCGTCTACGCCACCTGGTGCGTGAGCCTGCACAACCCTAACCCCCCCGCCGTCAGCACCAGCACGGCGCTGGCCCTCCTGCGGTCCCGGCAGCGGCGGGACGGGGTGCTGTACACGGTGGCCGCCATGTGCCAGCCCGGCGCGGGGAAGCTGGTGTCCTCCTTGATCCTGTGGAGGCAGAAGATGGAGCAGGTGAGGAGAGCAGCAGCATAGGCTGTGGTTGTTTATCGTTACCCGTGAGCCACGCTCACCGCCTGCTCCTGACCTCGTTGGGGAAGGATTGCAGCGCAGGCAGTTTCTCTCGTTGTTTAGTTCTAAAGCGTTCTCCCGTCAACCAAGGACAGAATGTGTTTAAGTGAAATGAAAAGAGCGCTATAATAATACACAGCCTGTACTGCCAGCATAGGAGACGATGCATGCATTAAGATCCATGGGAGACTAGGATAGCTTTCTTTAAAGAGTTTGTATTGACTATAAGGTCGATGGAACGCCTCACACCCACTGCGACTTGCAGTATTCTGAACTTCCACACATCACACAATGTTAAACGCACAACATGCAACACAGACATTTAACACACAACAGATGAAGAACAACAGATAACGCATAACAGATTACACAAAATGCACACAAAGAATTACACAAAACACACACATTTAAAACCCAACACCAAACGCACCACAACTTACACAACACACAAGACGTGTGTGCTTACAAAACATGTCTACGCCTGTGACTCAGCTGCAGAGGAAACCAGAGATCAAGGAGGAGGCGGTAGCGGCCACGCCGACGGCGGTGGGGGCGGGGCCAGGGGCCGGGCCGGGGGCGGCGGCCTACGGGAGGAAGGCGAAGGACCCCGGCTGCAGGCCACGGACAGCCAAGGAGGAGTGGAAGGAGCGGGAGGCCACCCTGGGCCAGGCGCTGCCAACACGCATCAAGATCTTCGAGGGCGGGTCAGTCCGCCTAACGACTGTTGTCATGTTTGTCATTGGCCGCTGCGGAAGAGGAGCCTGATTAATATTCATTAGAGCGGTTTGCCGAGTGTGTGTGTGTGTGTGTGTGTGTGTGTGTGTGTGTGTGTGTGTGTGTGTGTGTGTGTGTGTGTGTGTGTGTGTGTGTGTGTGTGTGTGTGTGTGGCAGAAAGAGAGAGGGCATTAAAACGTGTGAGGTCATGTGTGTGTGTGTTGGGCAGAAAGAGAGAGGGCAATTAAAACCAATTTGAGGTGCCATCTTGTGTAAATATCTTCCAGGCATGGCTGCCAGTGTGTCATAACTCGCCGTCGTTTCCGTAACGACGTGTCACGTGTCGTCACGACACAACATACCAGTTTATGATATCCAAGGCTCATGTGATGCTAATAATAACATCGCTAATTATGATGGGATAGGACAGGATTCGTCGCTGCTACCCTCGAGTATGCCCTTGAAGATACAGTATGCTCCTTTACAGACATCACAACAAGTGTAATTTACCTGCAGACAGTGGACATCATTGCTTGGCCTCTTGCCTCGTGTTTGCATAGTTTATCCTTGAGTGTCCCTCAAGCTCTCACTCTTTCTCTACTCTCGCTCCCTCACTCACTCATGCACACTCTCTCTCTCTCTCTCTCTCTCTCTCTCTCTCTCTCTCTCTCTCTCTCTCTCTCCTCTCTCTCTCTCTCTCTCTCTCTCTCTCTCTCTCTCTCTCTCTCTCTCTCTCTCTCTCTCTCTCTCTCTCTCTCTCTCTCTCTCTCTCTCTCTCTCTCTCTCTCTAACTCACTCTTCTCTGCTCATTCTCTCTCTTTCTCTCACTCTCTCTCTCCACTCACTAAATCACTCACTAAGTCATCCTCTCCCTGCCTCCCTCTCTGTCCCCCTTCCAGGTACAAGTCCAACGAGGACTATGTGTACGTGCGCGGGCGCGGTCGGGGGAAGTACATCTGTGAGGAGTGCGGCATCCGCTGCAAGAAGCCCAGCATGCTGAAGAAGCACATACGCACGCACACCGACGTGCGACCCTACGTCTGCCGGGTCTGCAACTTCGCCTTCAAGACCAAAGGCGAGTGACCCTCAGGGGGGCCTTCACCAGGGGGCGGAGCCTGGGTCCAGGGGGCGGGGCCTCGGTCCAGGGGGTGGAGCCTGGATAAAGGGGGTGGAGCCTGGGTCGAGCCTGGGACAAGGGGGCGGGGCCGGAGTCCAGGGGGCGGAGCCTCGGTTCAGGGGTGGAGCCTGGGTAAAGGGGGCGGGGCCTCTGTCCAGGGGGTGGAGCCTGGGTCCAGGGGGCGGGGCCTGGGTCCAGGGGGTGGTGGAGCCTGGAGCGGAGGGGCTGACTGTGTTTGATTTCATCCACAGGAAACCTGACAAAGCACATGAAGTCCAAAGCGCACATGAAGAAGTGTCTGGAGATGGGCGTGTCCGTGTCTGTGGACGACATCGAGATCCAGGAAGCGGGTAAGTGGTCCGGCGTCCTCTCCAGGTACCCCCCCTTCACCTCCAGATACTACCCCCCCCCCCCTCACAATGACGATATCTGAACTGGGGCTGAGACTCTTGTTTGTTTGTTGTTCAGAGATCAGCTAGATACTGTATAGCCTCTTAACCCCCCAACAACCCCCTTACGCACTTATTGTATGTTGTACGTCCTTTCACTTACACTTAGTACTTAGCATTGGGTAGCATCTTATCCTAGCTATCTTTGTTGTATACAGGGAAGGGGTTGACCTAGTGATTGTTAGTGCTTGGCACAGGGTTCTTAGAACATCCTCACAGTACCGACTGCCATATATCATTGTTGTTTCTCATTCTTCTGATAAATGTTCTTATTATAAGTCACTTTAGATAAAAGCGTCTGCTAAACGCCCTGAATGTAAATGTAAATGTTTGTTGTTGTTGTTGTTTCTCTTGTCGATAAAGTTGAGGGAGGAGCCACGCAGGACTCCAAGGCGGGGCTGGGGGGCATGGCCAAGCACCAGTTCTCGGACGCCGACGATTCGGACGGCGCCGACGAGGACATGGACGAGATCGACGAGGAGGACGACGACGACGAAGACTACGAGGGCGACTCCACGCCCAAGATGCGCTCCCGGAGCACCAGCCCCCAGCCCGGTGGGGGCGTGGCCTCGCTATCGGTGACCGCCAGCGCCGCGCTCCACGGCTACTCCCTGGCCTTGCTCCCGGGGGCCACAGGGGGGGGCCGGCGGCGCTCGGCGTCCAAGGACAACCCCGCCCTGGTCGCCATGGAGCAGCGGGACCGCCACGTGGACGAGGACTCGCTGACCATGCTGTCCCCGGACCAGAGCTGCTTCCTGTTCGACCCGTCCGCTTCCTGCCTGCTCTCGCCCGGCTGGGAGTCGCCGCTCCGGGAGCCGTCGCCGTCCCGCCTGCGCTACCCCTCCCCCCGCCGGGAGCTGTCTCCCCGCGGCCGCTCCGCCCCCCCCCGCTGGGACGGCTCCCCACTGAGGCCCGGCTCCCCCGGGTTCTCCTCCCCCCTCTCCCGCCACCTCTCCCCCGTCTCGGCCGAGAGACCGCTGTCCCCGCTGAGCGAGCTCGCCGGCAGAAGGGAGCCCGCCGCGGTCAGGGGTCGGCAGAGGGTGGTCCTGAGGGCCATGTCCCCGCGCCGGGGGGCCCACCAGCACCGGGGCCCCCTGGGGGAGAAGGGCCGCCAGGTGAAGGTGGAGTCGCCCCCCCAGCAGCTTCTCACACAGCAGCCGCCCGGAGCCTTCGAGATGGCGGCGGTACGTAGCCTAGCGTGGTTAGCTCGGTTCAGTAGCGGTTAGCTTAGTTTGTTTTGTGTGCATCAATTCATTACATAAACATTAAGGGCGTTAAGCGGATGGTTGGATGGATGGATGGATGGATGGATGGATGGATGGATGGATGGATGGATGGATGGATGGATGGATGGATGGATGGATGGATGGATGGATGGATGGATGGATGGATGGATGGATGGATGGATGGATGGATAGGATGGATGGATGGATACTTTATTGATTCACAGGGGAAATTCAAAATTGTATCCAAAGCGACTTACAATAAGTACATTATTCAGAAGAAAGAGAAACAATATATATCGCTGTCGGTACAGTAACGATGTTCATAGAACCAAGTGCCAGGCACTAACAATCACTAGGTTAACCCATTCCCTGTGTACAACAAAGATAGCTAGGTTAAGATTTCATTAAATGTACTGTAAAATTAAACTTGGTTACGGGGAATCACAAACTCAGAACGAACAGAAGATAGGATAGGGTGAAGAAAAAACGCATTGATCCCAGACGGGTTGTTAAGGAACAAATCTTGAAGAATGAGAAAACAGCCGACTTGTAAAAGTAGTTTGAAGTCTAACGTACCGTGTTATTGCTTTATTTTATTCCCGAGTCGTGTTTTTAACTGAGGAAGGGCTTCTTCTGATCCCACCACCGTGTTGTTTCAGGATCAAAGGGGCTGCCTGGCTCCCAGCATGCAGTGCGGTGCCAGCGTTCCTCAGCAGAACCTCCTCAGCCACCTCCCCCTGCACTCCCAGCAGCCCGCCGGCAGCCTGCTCCCCCTCTGCCCCGTGGGGGGCGTCCAGATGCTGCCCGCCCAGCCCTCCTCCTCCTCCTCCTCCTCCTCCTGCACCTCCACCTCCTCCTCCTCCGCCCTCAGCCCGCAGGCCAGCGAGAGCAGCATGGAGTGCGGCTCGCTCCCGGAGCCCCCGGAGTTGGGGGGCGAGGAGGCCGGCCTCCACCACCAGGAGCGCCCGTCCTCCTCCTCCTCCGCCTCCTGCTCCTCGGTGGCCTCCCCTCCGGAGGCTGCGAGGAGGAGGAGCAACGAGGAGCAGGAGGAGGAGCCGCCGCGGAGGCTGGAGCCCGGCGGCGGTGGTGGCGGGCAGGAGGAGAACGTGCAGACGTGCGTGACGGCCATCGCCTCGCTGAAGATCAGCGTGGAGGAGCTGCACTGAAGGCTCCTCAGAACTCCTCCTGGTTCTGGCCTCCGGCACGCAGACCTTTACATCTGCTTCCTGTCAGCTTTTCACAGGGTCGGTCGCGTCGGTCCATGTCACGCGTGTATGTGCGCACGTGTGTGTGTGTGTGTGTGTGTGTGTGTGTGTGTGTGTGTGTGTGTGTGTGTGTGTGTGTGTGTGTGTGTGTGTGTGTGTGTGTGTGTGTGTGTGTGTGTGTGTGTGTGTGTGGTGGACCTCCACGCGCGCGCTGACGTCCTGTCCCCAGGCCCTTCTGGCGCCCTCCAGGCCCCCACCTGGGGCGCTGAGGCTCCAGCTCTGGACGGGACAGTGGAGAGTAGAACTTCATCCACCACCGACCTGTCGTGTTGAATGTGGTTCCCCTGAGCTCCTCCTCCAGGGCGGGGAACGGTGTGGTTTGGGGGTCCGGGTCAGGGTTTGGGACCACCGGGTCTGGGTCTGGGTCTGGGAGGACCTGGTCTGGATCTGGGTCTGGGAGGACTCGGTCTGGGTCAGGGAGGACCAGGTCTGGGTCTGGGTCTGGGTCTGGAAGAACCCAGACCGGCGGTACAGAAGTTACGGACACAAATCAGTGTTGGGTGCAGGTGCAATATGGAAATATATTATGCTAATATGCCTTTGTTTGACATTGTAGTTTGCGTACAATTGCACATAAATATATTTATGAACTCTGTACAGAATATACCTGAAGTATATACTCCTTCGTAGACCGCATAAAAAATATTGTGTATTCAACGTGTACATTGAAGAAAATGAAAAAAACTAGACTGTTGTATAACGTACGTATCATATCGAGGTGTGGCAGCGTAGCGCAGTAAAGCGACAAACTAATCGTAAGGGAGAGCGTATGTAAACTATATATAAAAACACTTTGACCAAATTTAAGTAGATGCTTCTTGTGCGGTTTAAAACTCTTTTAACGACGCAGTGGTGGCGTGTGCCTTTTCGTTGCTTCAATCATATCGCCCTCCGAAGGGAGGGGCCTCATCATAGCGTACTTTATCCAGCGGTCTGCCCGGGACTTTGACCTTCAGCGTATCTTTTTGGTTTTAGTTTTGAGTCCGTTTTTCATTTTTGTTTTCCGCTGATTAAGGCACAGCTTGATTTGTTTTTCGTTTTATTTTATTTTTTTAAAAAAGGATCGTAAATGGTTTAATACGTTGCATCTTTCTTAATGTTGTGGTTTTTAATCTTGATAAACATGCATGGGGTTTGCTATTGCACAAGAATAGAGGAAAGTTGTACGATGTATTTATGTATACTGTAAGATGTATTTATATATTAGAAAACGTAAGCACTTATTGATAAATATTTGACTACTATTTATACTGTCTCTCTACTGATGCAGGTATGCATTGAGCCATCGCTTCTGTTCCTATGTTGTCGTTGCCCTCAACAAAACAAAACTACACCTCTATTTACTCCCCTGATCCCACAGGTGACCATACAAGTTTAATAACCATCATTTTACGGTGAATTTTTTCGCCTGAGCACTTTGGGTTTTTTCCATCTTTGATAACTAGCGGTGGGTTCGCTGTGGTGGAGTTTGATGCGTTGATACATTTTATTTGTGACATTCCTGTTTCTCAGTCCCGATTTCTTGTCGTTTTTTCCCACATTTCGAGTGTAGCCAGATAAAGCATTTTCACGTACAGTAACAAAAACTTAAGTATTGATGTAAACGAGTATTACTCTGCTTCAGCTCAAACATGCATTTGAACATTTACCAAATGCATTATTTCTCTATCTGTGTATATAAATACACACACACACACACACACACACACACACACACACACACACACACACACACACACACACACACACACACACACACAAACAAACATGTGGAATTGTATTATTTAAAGTATTTTTGCAGTGCAGTGTAGCTGGATTGTTTATATATTGTTGAAAG
>OLKM01001558.1:90927-122844 GCA_900291075.1 Melanogrammus aeglefinus
ACACACCACCACCACACATCACCTATTTTCTGTTCTTCTCTCGTCTCTCTCTCTCTCTCTCTCTCTCTCTCTCTCTCTCTCCTCTCTCTCTCTCTCTCTCTTCAGCCCAAACACACCATTTCTCTTCTCTCATTCTCTCTCTCTCACACACACACACACACACACACACACACCTATTTCTCTTTCTTCTCTCTCTCTCTCTCCCTCATTCACTCTCCTCTCTCTCTCTGTCTCTCTCTCTCTCCCTCATTCGCTCTCTCTCACACACACACACACACCTATTTCTCTTTCCTCTCTCTCTCTCTCTCTCTCTCTCTCTCTCTCTCTCTCTCTCTCGCTTCTCTCTCCACACACACACGATTTTCTCTTTCTTCTTCTCTCTCCTTTCTTTCTTTCTCTCTCTCTCTCTCTCTCTCTCTCTCTCTCTCTCTCTCTCTCACACACACACACACACACACACACACACACACACACACACACACACACACACACCTATTTCTCTTTCTTTCTCTCTCTCTCTCTCTCCTTCTCTCTCTCTCTCTCTTCTCTCTCTTTTCACAATCCTATTTCACCTATTTCTCTTTCTTCTCTCATTACACACATACCTATTTCTCTTTCTTCTCTCATTCTCTCTCCTTTGTCTCTCTCTCTCTCTCTCTCTCTCTCTCTCTCTCTCTCTCTCTCTCTCTCTCTCTCTCTCTCTCTCTCTCTTGTCTCTAGTTTTCTAAGCTCCAAGGCCTGTCGTTTCCTCAGCTGTGCGGCTGTCACCTCGGCTGAAAATAAAATTAGCGTCTGAGAAAAGGCTTTGCAGCAGCAGACACTAGAGCATGAAATGGAGGCTCAAGATGTTCACAGAAAACACTTGAGCACACATTTTTCATGCCCGATTTCTTCTTCACATGTTCACAGGCAAACACATACACACACACACAGGCTAACACACATGCACGCACACAGACGCATGCACACACACACACACACACACACACACACACACACACACACACACACACACACACACACACACACACACACCACAGGCAAACAACACACATCACACACCACACACACACCACACACACCACTACACAACACCACCCACACCGACTACACTACCTACCCTACACTACTCACTCCTGTGTGGTGGTATATAAATGTCACACTGCTAATGTCGTTTCATTCATGGCCGTGGTCAGCGTCATCTGGCTATCAGGTGCCCGGTTGGTTCCCTGCGGGGCGGCAGTCCGGACGGCAGGAACGTGACCCGGTGTGATGTGCGGACTCTGTCTTTACACCCAGCACCCTTCCCCCGTCCCAGCTCCCAGACCCCCCTCGCTGGGTTATTTTGAGGAGGACTTTTTCACAGCTGTCGGTGCATGCGTTGGCAGCAGAGGTCCTAACCCTCCACGCTTCACGTCTTCTCCCTCAGCACCGCGGCCCCGGTAAGAGCTGATTCACTTGTTTAGCCCGCACCACGCTGACTATCCAGATAAAATGGGAACTTAACCATCGCCTAATAATCAATAGCGTGTGTCGGTCGCCTGTCGAGTTTGCACGTGGTTCTCCGAACTTCTCCTCGAACTGTTGCGCTATACTTACTATTGTTTCGGGCTTCTTGATTGGTTGATTGGGTGACTTTGACTCTAAACGCTTCCCCAGAGAAGTTCGGGGGGTTGGAGCTTAGCTATGCGTTCATTGGCCTACGTTATGTGTAAGATCATCTCCGTTACTTTTTTGGAAATCACAAGTTGTTTAGAAACGGGAGACATGCGTAATTTGAAATCGCCCCGTGGCGTTTCTTGGAATGCACGGCCGATCCTGCTTCCCAGAACAAGAGGGAGAAAATAACCCTGCTTTCTCCACGCCGTTAAAAGCAGCTGATTTGTAAACCTCAAAAGCGGATCATTTTTGTCCTTTGTTTTTGTTCAAAAAAACAATCGGTTTGGTTGCCAACATTGAATGTACCACTATAAATAGACCACTTCAAATGTGGACACGTAACGTGCAAACGAAGTGGACATCAATAAGAATCAATTGTGAAATAAATAAATAAATAACTTGCCCATATTGAGAAGTTCCTAAAATAGACCGCGCGCCCAGGAACAGGTGTCATGCGCTCTGCGCGTGGAGGCGCGTGAAGGCTGCGCACGCGGGCTAATTTTACGCACGTAAACAGGCCATGAGCCTCCGGGCTAGCACAGCAGGCCATCGGACGGTGGCTCGGTTATAGCGAATAACCGACCGCTAAATGCTAATGTATATCAAGTATTTTAAGTGGTCCACCTTTCCCTATGTTCTATGAATGGAATAAACTGACCTTCTGTTCATGTTGAAATGTTGAATAATAACTGGATGGCTGCTTTGGTTCAATAGTATCAATAATAACGTGCTGAAATGTGGCCTACTGTTTGGTGTTTTGCCCTCAGTACTCGCTGAGAATAATGGAGAGTTGCCCAAAGAGCGGTGGAGTTGCCGTGGCGGCCCGAGAGGCGGTGGCCCTCCCCCCGGGTCAGGAGCACGTCGAAGACCCGACGGACGACCTGGAGCAGCGGCTGGAGGACATCATTAACACCTACCAGACGGAAGAGGGCGCTGTGGACCCCGAGGACCCCGAGGAGTTGACGGGCATCAAACACACCGACTCCCGCCGGGACCAGAAACTGGAGAAAAAGATGCTTAAAAACCTGGGTGGGTACAGCACGCTAGAAGATTTATATCGGTTACAGGTGATTTATTTATTTGTTTTCCTCAGGTGGGCTGCGTTACTTCTGTTGTGCTCAAGGTGTAGTTTGTACAACTACAATACACTTTTTTTTGGATGATAATTTTCGTCTTATCTGCCAAAAATTAATCAAGGTGACATTTACCATAGCTTATATCCATTGTCTGGTCCTCTTCTGCCTCCAGAACTTTGGTCTGCCACACTGACGACTCAACATGGATAAATATTTGAAGCTACATTTAGGAGAATCTGTTCCAAACAATTTATTTCACGCAGCATAGCTTGTAAACGTTGTATTTTAGGATGACAGATGTGTTCCAGTGTGTTAAAGGTGAAGCATAACATTCAGTGTGTGTGTGTATCTGTGCGTGTATGTGTGCGTTTGCGTCTGTGTGTGTAGGTAAGGAAGCCATGCTACTGATGCAGAGTCTAAACAAGCTGGGAACTCCAGAACTCAAACTGGAAGCCATCATCAAGAAGCACGCTGAGCTGGTAAGTCTCCCTGCGCGACTATCACTGCAGAAACAAACCATCCATCTTATCCTTACATCAGCACTCCTCTGTCCATGTTTTTGTGTGTCTACATGCGTCTTGTATGTGTGTTTGTCTATATGTGTGTGTGTGTCTCTATATATGGGTGTTTGCGTCTATAAGCGTGTGTGTGTCTTTATGCCTGTGATTGTGTGCGTCTAATATGAGTGTATGTGTGTGTGTCTGGTATGTGTGTGTGTGTGTGTGTGCTATATCCGAATGCGTGTGTGTGTGTGTGTGTCTATGCGTGTGCCTGTGTGTGTGTGTGTGTGTGTCTATGCGTGTGCCTGTGTGTGTGTGTGTGTGTGTGTTTGTGTTTACAGATGCGTGTGTATGTGTGCGCACCTCTACACCTACATTGGCCTCACCCACTGTGTGTGTCCCTGTGTGTGTCCCTGTGTGTGTGCCCCTCTTCCTCCCCCGGGTGACGTCCTCCTCCATCATGTCCCCCCTGCGTCTCCACGGCGACAGCTGGAGGAGCACCGCGGCGACCAGAAGCAGCTGAAGGTCCTGCAGAAGAAGCTGATGCAGGTGCTGAAGGAGAAGGACCAGCTGCAGAGCGAACACAGCCGGGCCGTGCTGGCCCGCAGCAAGCTGGAGGAGCTCTGCAGGGAGCTGCAGCGGCACAACAAGACCCTCAAGGTCGGCGCCCCAGGGGCCCAACTTCCCGCCTGACCTCCTCACCGACCAACCTTTCTACCTAACTACCCGAGGGTTCGCCTTAGAGGCCCCAAGAGGCCCCGAGAGTTCTCTAGGACCCCAGCCTCCTAACTGACCTCCTAACTAACCTCACCACCAGTCATGCTAAAAGTATCAGGCTAACGTTCTCTCCGGCTATCAGGCTAACGTTCTCTCCGGCTACCAGGCTAACGTTCTCTCCGGCTATCAGGCTAACGCTCCCTTCAGGTTAACGCTATCAGGCTAACGTTCCCTCCGGCCTTAATGCTAACGCTATCAGGCTAACGTTCTCTTAATGCTAACGCTATCAGGCTAACGTTCTCTCCGGCTGTGATGCTAACGCTATCAGCAAACGTTCTCTTAATGCTAATGCTATCAGGCTAACGTTCTCTCCGGCTGTGATGCTAACGCTATCAGGCTAACATTCTCTCCGGCTGTGATGCTAACGCTTTCAGGCTAACGTTCCCTCCGGCCTTAATGCTAACGCTATCAGGCTAACATTCTAACATTCTGTGTCCACAGGAGGAGACGTTGCAGCGGTGTCGTGAGGACGACCTGAAGAGGAAAGAGATCACCACCCACTTCCAGGGCACGCTGGGGGACATCCAGGTCCAGATCGAGGAGCACAGCTCCAGGAACACCCAGCTGTGCCAGGAGAACAGCGCCCTGGCCGAGAAGCTCAAGGGACTCATCTCGCAGTACGACCAGCGGGAGACGGTGGGGGGAGACGCACGATAACATACACAAACAAAGACAAACACAAACAGGCGCACACAGGCACACACAAACAGGTATACACACACAATCACACAGGCACACACACACAAGAAATGTATTGTATGCGATCAAAAAACCCTGAAAGCAATAAGTGGTCCTCTGATGTCCCCCAGAACCTGGAGAAGGTCTTCAAGCACCGAGACCTAAAGGAGAAGCTCCTGGAGACCAAGCTGGCCCAGGCCTCCATGATCCTGAAGGAGGCGGAGGAACGCCACCGGCTGGAGAAGGAGCGCGTACGTAGGCTCCACGCACACATGGGCCACGGGCCACCGCCAGACGACTGGGGGACAGACTCACCTGTTCAGAGTTCACCTGGAGACTCTGCATAGGCTCCTTCCGTACCCCCCATCCCCTCTTACGCACCTGTATGTTTTACGTCCTCGCACTTAATGTACGCACAGTTATTGTATGTCGTACATCCTGGCACTCAATGTACACACTTTTTGTATGTTTTATGACCAGGCACAAAAATAGTACTTATCTTATCGCATCTTATCAATAGCTCTCTTTGTTGGATACGGGGAATGGGTTAACCTGGCGATTGTTAGGGGTTCTGTGGTTCTGTGGTTCTGTGGTTCTCTGGTTCTGTGGTTCTCTGGTTCTGTGGTTCTCTGGTTCTGTGGTTCTGTGTGTTGATGCTCCACCTCTTCCGCTCCACAGCTGGTGAAGCAGTCGGCAGAGTTTAAATTGCAGTCCAAGAAGATGAAGGAGCAAGAAGTGGATTTGAAAATACAGGTACGGGTAAAGAGAGCCCCTTAAATACAGGTGGGGGATAAAAGGGAGGCCATTAAATAAAGGTAAGGGTAAAGAGAGCCCCTTAAATACAGGTGGGGGATAAAAGGGAGGCCATTAAATAAAGGTAAGGGTAAAGAGAGCTCCTTAAATACAGGTGGGGGATAAAAGGGAGGCCATTAAATAAAGGTAAGGGTAAAAGAGAGGCCATTAAATATCTATGTCCTATCTTCACCTTCTGTCCACCCTCCTCTTCCTCCTCCTCTTCCACCTTCTCCCCTTCCTCCTTCCCCCTTTCCTACATCCTCTTCCTACCTCCTCTTCTTCCTCCCTCTTCTTCCTCCCTCCTCTTCCTCCCTCCTCTTCCTCCCTCCTCTTCTTCACTCCTCTTCCTCCCTCCTCTTCCTCTTCCTCCCTCCTCTTCCTCCCCCTCCTCTTCCTCCCGGTTTCTACAGCTCGCCACCTACTCTGAGAAGTTTGACGAGTTCCAGGGAACCGTGTCAAAGAGCCATGGTATCTACGCTAGCTTCAAGCAGGACATGGACAAGGTGGGACACTCTCCACCTAACTAATGAACGGATTTAACTAGAAGGTCTACACCTCACTATGAGTTTGGTCGATATGTTGAGACAGAACAGTCTAGTGGCTGTAGTGTTCAAGCTGAAATGTTCTGGGTTTGAACTTCTCTGTAGGAATCTGTGAGCAAGATGACTTCATTTACATCATTTACATTTTGCCTTTACATTTAGGGCATTTAGGAGACGCTTTTATCCAAAGCGACTTACATCAGTTAATAGACACATTGACACAACGACAGCAGAGTCAACCATGCAAGGCGACAGGCAGCTCGTCAGGAGCAGTTGCGGTTAAGTGTCTTGCTCAGGGATACATCAACACTCAGCTAGGAGGAGCTGGGGATCGAACTAGCAACCTTTCGTTTATAAGACAACTGCTCTACCTCCTGCCAACCCACGCATCCTTATTAATCAAATGTACCTCCAAGATCTCTTTTAAGTCATTTTGATGAAAGCATCATAAAGGAGTAGTAGTAGTAGTATAGTAAAATAGTAACCTGGTATGATATTCACATTATTATATTTTTTCATTTGTAGAAGTAACATGAAGTACTCTCGATATGCAAGCTAGCATGATTAGCAAGCTAGCATGATTAGCAAGCTAGCATGATTAGCACCGACCAGGGCCTGTAAAGTTTGCTCTACTCAACTCACACTAAAAACTGTGTCTTGAAACAAATGAAAACAATGGATATTTTTCAAACAGCTTGGACTGTAGGGGGCCTCACCATCTTGTTTCTGTCGGTTCCAGATGTCCAAGAAGATGAAGAAGCTTGAGAAGGAGTGCATGACCTGGAAGTCTCGCTTCGACGGCTGCAACAAAGCGTTGCTGGAGATGGTGTCCGATGTGAGCCATCCCTTACCTCACTTTATCTCCTTGTTTGTTTGTGTTACGTAAAGTGGTCGTTGGCTGTGTTACCTAATGTTGCTGTTCGTAGCGTGATCTATTGTTATTTGTAACGCAAGATAAAGTTGTTGTTTGTACCGCTACATTATGTTGCTGTTTGTTAAGTAACGTAATGATGTTGTTCAAAAAATAACCTTATGTTGTTGTTCATAACAGAACATAATGTTGTTGTTCATAACGTTGCGTACTGTCGTTGTTCACATTTTATTTATTCATGTCAAGTAAAAGGACTTTTATATCTCAATAAACACAGATATCTTATACCCTACATTCTTCTGCACCTTCAGACAGATTCTACTACAAAAGTTTATTCTCGTGGAAATGTCCCAACAATTTGGCCCTGCTTCATCTAATTTCACAGTTGGAATTGCAGAAAGAACATCCGCTGAAACTGACCCTTTCCCTCCTCCCTGTTTCCTGCGGTAGAAAACGCTGAAGGAGAAGGAGTTTGAGCTTTTCACCACCAAGAACCAGAAGCTGGAGAACCTCTGCCGCGCACTGCAGGAGGAGAGGAAGACGTTGGCCCAGAAGGTGCAGGCGGCTGGGGGCTCAGCACCCGTGGGTGCCGCTCACCCAAAGCCCAAGGAGGAGAAGGAGGAGAAGGAGGAGAAGGAGGAGGAACCAAAGAAACCTGTGGTGGCTCCTGCTCAGAAACCAGAAGGAGATGCCGTCGTCACTCCTACTATGACCGCAGCACCTTCTCCTCCTGCTGCTTGTGCACCTGGTCCCCCTACGACCGCAACAGCACCTCCTCCTGCTCCTCCTCCTGCCCCCGCAGTCGAGACCCCTCTGGTGAGGGAGCTGGCCAGCCTGAAGGCGGAGCAGGCCCGTCTGCAGGAGATCGCCACCTCCTTCACCATCTCCCACGTAGTCCCAGAAGAGCTGCTCTTCCATGACGTGGACGAGAGCCAATCACAAGGACTCTCTGAGGTCACACAGGATTTAGCGGAGGAGGACCAATTGGAAGAGTGCGCTCGGGCCCATGAAGTGAACGGCTGTGGGCAGGAAGTGAACAGCCACAAACAGGAAGCCGGGGGAGACGGAACCCAGGAGAAGAGAGACCTGGAGATGGAATCCGTGGATTAGTGTGGAAATTAGGAACCCCAAAACATCATCGTTACATATCAAGATCTGATTTCATTTTCAATAAATAAATTCATAAAAAGCTGGCCTTTCTGTCTCTCAACCTTCTGTCCAAATCACCGAAGAAGCCTCCAAAGACAAACAAGGCTCGACAAAGGCCGCGCAATCCCAAGGAAGACCGACACACAAATCCATAATCTAACAGACGTATTTTGTCCTTACGATCTGCGGCAATGAAGCGTTCTTCCAATGAAACATGCTTTTCACTTATGTAGAATACCAAATATCTGGAGTCATCACTTCAGCACGTCACTGTTCTTTACTCCCCATAGGTCAACGCTCTCATCGTCTCATCAATTCAGTGGAAAGCAGGAGATGTAATTGACTCCTTAAAGGGCCACACCTAGACCCACAGTGTCGCCGACTGACCCAATCAATCAACACCCACCGCCTGGTTTATTGGCTATTAAGATTCACCTTCAACTATAAATAACCACACAGGCAGGAGGAACGTCTCCCATAATGCACTAGGTGTCAGGGTTTAAAACAAAATCGAAACAATACCGAGTCAGCAAGAACATCAACATCACACAAATTTCCATATGATGAAGTATCACAGGAAGACGGATGGTGAAGTCGATAAAGTGGGGTCTTGTGGGCGTACATTTTTAAACCTTTTGTACCTTAAAATAACCTGGGGAAGTGTGAAACATCTAGACTGTTTCCATGGAGATAAGCAGTCTGGGTGGCCTTCAGCTGAGAACAAGTTGCATGTCTCTCTCTCTCTCTCTCTCTCTCTCTCTCTCTCTCTCTCTCTCTCTCTCTCTCTCTCTCTCTCTCTCTCTCTCTCTCTCTCTCTCTCTCTCTCTCTCTCTCTCTCTCGTCACTATCATTATTTATTTTCGCAGTACAAAATGGTTGAGGTGACAGATTGTTAGACGGTTTTGTGCATGAAAGGTCCTCACCAAGTTTGCTAAAGTGAATGTTCTCGATTGGAACGACAAAAACGTGGTAACAATCAGAAAAAAAATCAGAGACTTGTTTACGAGCCGATACCCAACACCCAATACTGCCTAAAAGCCTAAAAGGCAGCATACAAGTCTAACACTAGTCTGGTATTGATATCGTAACAACTCTAGAACTGGACCTGCTGCCTCTGAACTCAGGACATCCGCACCCAGTCCGAGTTGGGGCCCGCCCATGACCCACAGGAAGTTGAAGGAGGAAGCAGCCGCTTGAACTATGACCGTAGGAAACAGGTGGAATCTATCTTCAGCTGTTACTGGAATCATGTACACAGAACCAAATCAAACATACCTCTCAATAATTCGGTTTTGCTTGGTTTTATAGGACTCTTTCCAATCCATTTACCATTTTTCTTTCATGCTGGAAGCAGTTAACGCTCAAACAATACGCTTTCACAATTAGGCGGTCAACAGCCAATGAGGATGATCTCTATGATATTGTATCTGTTTATGTATCTGCCTATAGCCATTTATTATCACGTGTGGTTCTTTTTATTTCGGCTAATTATCACAAATTAAAATAGTCCCTGTTCCCAGATTCCCCGTCCAGACAACAATGGCTCGTGGTCCTGCGACTGCTCTTCGTTGACCTTTCGAAATGAATGGATGGCTGCTGTAAATTAAAGCTTTTGTTCTATTGTGTATTTATTCGGCTAGCTTGGGCAACAAAAGATGGCCCACATCTCATTTGTGGTATGAATGGAAGACCTGGGTGATCATCACTGAAAGAATGATGTGCTAATAACAGTTTCCATCAGAAACATTTCAAAAATAATTAATCGCAATTCCCAAAACTTGTCATCAAATGAGTAAATAAACAAATCAGCGAGGGAGGATACAAGATGTGTCGTCATCAGTAAAGTGAATCAAGCCAACGCGTCACACGTTTTCTAATTGCTAATTAAAAACAGAATTACTTGACTTGAACGTTGAAGGGGTGATTTATATGTATTTATACACCGGAGTAAAACTGAAAGAATCCGCCTCAAATAGACCTTATGATGAACTCGGAGGTTCGGCTTTGACCGATGCGTTATGGGGACACTTTGGCCCACATAACGGGACTCCACTGACCCGGTGTTAAAGCAGGGGGGGAGGGGGGGCGGGACATGAACTCATTAGACTAGAGGAACAGTCGACAGCTAATGACGGAGGTGTAGGAGGCAGGGCGGGGTCCGAGTTGTCGGGATCCGAAGGGACGACCAGAGGGACCCGTTGTGTAACTTCTGCTTCACGGAGGATCCACGGAGGACACTGAAGACCTGAAGCCGCTGACATGATGCTGGAGAAAGAGGAGCAGCAGCGTCTGGCGGAAGTTATCCGTCAGTGGAACAACAACAGACTGGACCTGTTCGAGATCAGCCAGCCGGACGAGGTGAGGCTCAGGAAACGTTTACTTGTAGATATCATATCAGTGTGGTTCTGGAGAGCTGTTGGACATTAAGAAGTTTGCTTGAGAGTGAAAAGTGACGCTTCACTTTCTTATAATCAACTTTAATTTTTTTACTGGTTAGGCCTAAATAATTAACTTTTAACTTTTAACTTTTTAAAGGGGAAAGTATACTGCAATGTAGGCCTACGTGTTGGATGAATAACATGAGTTTTAATCCTGACATGTCCAGCACTGCTTTATTGAATTACAAGGCTTTAATATTTCTGGGACACTAAATAATGGGACTTCACACATAACGGAACGAAGAGGGGGCGGGATGGTAACCCGAAGGTTGCTAGTTCGATATCCGGCTCCGAGGGGAGCTTCGAGGTGTCCTTGAGCAAGGCACCCAACGCCCCCGTCGAGCTGGCTGTCGCCTTGCATGGTTATTATCACTGCCGTCGGTGTGTGACATGAATTTGAATGATGTGTGATGCAATTGTGATGTGAATGCAATTGTGAACAGCGATTGATAAACGCCATCCATTTACCATTGACCATTTACATGAGATTTCAAACTGTGAGTTCAAGTCCGCTCTGTAAACTGCCCATGGCTCCGACCCCCACAGATAGCATTCACGTTATGTCCTCATGTGTTCATGTCGTCATGGGGGACGCCTCTACTAGAACCTCGAGTTCTGCGGCGTGGTGCGCTTCTACCTCGAAGACAGCGCCGCGGCCAGCGCCGCCACAACGTGCCTGCGCGTGAGCAGCCGCGCCACCGCGCGCGAGGTCATCGACACGCTCGCGGAGAAGTTCAGACCGGACATGAAGATGCTGAGCTCGTCCTTCTGCCTGAACGAGGTCCACGCCCCTGAAGGTGATCTCGAGGCCCACGCTTGACTTTATGTGTATGAGTCTTGGCCCCTGGTTTATTTTTTTGGTCTTCTGGGCCCCTGGATTATTTAGGGGGCTTCTGTGCCCTTGGTTAATTTGGGGGGCTTCTTGGGGTCTGGGCCCCTTGTTTATTTTGGGGGGCTTCTGGGCCCCTGGTTTATGGGGGTAGGGGGTCGGGGCCCCTGGCTTATTTGGGGATCATGACATCACACAGACCCGGCCCCTGTGTTAACATTGAGGGCCTCTTCCCCCCCGCTGCCCCAGAACGCAGACTGGACCTGGAGGAGAAGCCCCTGCTGGTCCAGCTGAACTGGACGTCCGACAACAGAGAGGGCCGCTTCGTCCTCCGGAGGGACGGTCCCGGGCTGGAGGGGTCTGGGGACCTCCAGGTATTAACTCATCTTATCTTAAATCATGTCTAACCTGATCTGACCAAATATAATTGAATCTGAAAAAAACTGAATGTAATCTAACATAATAAAATCGAACGTAATATAACATAATATATTATAATATGATGTACATTTCCCAATCTTTTCTAAGATCTGATACATTCTCTAATCTAGTCTGGTCCATTCATGTACAAATGGAATAAATAACATTTAAATTTTTATCAGTCCCTCTGGAGTAATTATTGGACACAAGACATTGGGTCCAATTTAGGGTTCTTATGTGTTTGCAAGTGTGTCTGTGTGTTTAATGTGCATGTGACTTTAATGTGTGTGTGTGTGTGTGTGTGTGTGTGTGTGTGTGTGTGTGTGTGTGTGTGTGTGTGTGTGTGTGTGTGTGTGTGTGTGTGTGTGTGTGTGTGTGTGTGTGTGTGTGTGTGTGTGTGTGTGTGTCTCCGTAGACAAACACTATCGAAAAGAAGGAAAAAGGAGGAGTGATCGAAACCTTTAAGAGAACTTTGTCGAAGAAGGAGAAGAAGAAGAAGAAAAACAAAAAAGAAGCGATTGAGAATGGGTAAGATTCACCGTTTAGGACTGTGATCAACCCATCAGAGGTTGTGCGTGCAGTAGCATGGTTTCACCTGTAGAGGGAGCTCTCTCATGCGAACAAGTGCCGTCGAGGTTATCTTCTCTCCGTTTGAACTGAAGCCAAGCCCAGATAAAACATGATTCCTTTACGGGTCTTTTCACTCAGTAAGGAACCGTCCTGAGCAAAAAAGACTTTTGGGCCTCAGATTGGCTTCCAGAACGGATGGATTCTTCATTTGTGGGTAGAATTAAAATGAACCCCATTTAGTTTCCTATTGAAGTCATTAGGTCAGTGCTTGGTCTAGATGTGGGTTCACGTCAGTGTGAGGGTTCTCATGATGTGAAGTGTGGTTGGTTCCTGTTTTTTCTGCTTGCCTCAAGTAAAGCTTGTTTTCTTCCTGTTTTCCATTGTGTGGTTCTTTCCCGTTTTGCTTTCGTCTCTCTCTGCCTATTGTTCTGAGTTTGGGTCTGCAGGCCACTTTTTTTACATTCCAGTTGCTTGTTAGGGATGTTAGTCAAGTTATAAATTAAGTAGTTATACAATAATAAATGAATCGACACATCACATCAAATCACAGGGACAATTATGGATGCATTCAATGGATAAATTCATAGCATTCAAAGATATTCAGGTGTGAGTCAGGAGAGGTTTGAAGTGTACCACGTATTGTCGTCTCTGCTTTTTATTCTTCTAAAGCATCAGTTTAAGTGGTGGGCTGAGAGTGATGCCATGATATGTCAGTTGACCGTCTGAACCGTGCATAACCTTTTTGTTCGTTCCCATGGCAACACCCACACAGGTCAACTGAAGACAACCGGAGCCCCTCCCAGCAGAGGCAGTCAGACCCTGGTCAGTGTGGACGGTTTCCAATGAACCACAAACGACTCCATTAAAGTGATTTGATCTGATTAATGATTTCTGATTTTATTCAATTGATGATCTTATGTATCTGAAGTCCCACTACCACCGTCCACACGTTCGTTTTACTCAAGGACGTTATCTTTTAAGTTTGTACATTGCTAAAATGTAAATACAGTTAAAGTAGGCGTACACATTGCTTACTAAGTGCTGTCCTGTTGTGTTTCTCTCTGTATTCAGCTGTGGGACTCGGAGAAGGTCAACAACTGAACCAAGTGAAGGATCATCTTCGACTACCAGTGGAAATCCAGTTTTCCCCCGGATGTGAGTATGCTCCAGTTTGCATTGTTCCTTGCAATTTACCGGCCAAAATAATACTTAATCCTCACAGACGGCTGAATATCCTTTTTTTAAATGCGCCACTTCCGCCCCCTGTGGGTGGTTCTTTGGAATTGCAGGCGAGGAAGCCTTTATTTCTGCCGTCATCAACTACACCAACAGTTCGACGGTGTACTTCAAGCTGTCGCCCGCGTATGCGCTCTACGCCACGGCCCGCTCGGCCCTGCGGCCCACCGACACAGAGGGCCCCGTCCCCAGGGAGAAGCCCAACACAGTCACCGCCATCACAAACAGAATGGTAGCCATGACGGAGAAGGTCATCCAGGCAAGTCTATGAACATGAGCTGATATTCCAAAGATCTGCATCAGCATGCTAATGTGGTTCATATTGTATAGTTTTTAAAAAATACAGTTAAGTCAGGGCTTTAGAGCACTTTCAGGGTAAATTGAGACACAGGAGGGACCTACTCAAAGATGCCTGCAGGTAAACTGGGGTCATAGGGAGGGCACCGAGTCCCTTTGGCCCTAGCCACCACACTCACTTGCAATTAGTAGTAAACCTGTGTGTGTGTGTGTGTGTGTGTGTGTCTGTCTGTCTGTCTGTCTGTCTGTCTGTCTGTCTGTCTGTCTGTCTGTCTGTCTGTCTGTCTGTCTGTCTGTCTGTCTGTCTGTCTGTCTGTCTGTCTGTCTGTCTGTCTGTCTGTCTGTCTGTCTGTCTGTCTGTCTGTCTGTCTGTCTGTCTGTCTGTCTGTCTGTCTGTCTGTCTGTGTGTGTGTGTGTGTGTGTGTGTGTGTGTGTGTTTGTACACTGTCCTTACACTGTGTCTGTGTTTGTGCATTTCATACATACTCTTCATTAGTATGGTTGTCGTCGGTTTTTGTGTGTATGTGTGTGTGTGTGTGTGCGTGTGGTGGTTTTTTGGTGTGTGGGGTGTGCGTGTGTAGAAGCAGCATACCATGGCCGGGGCCCTCTCCTTCTGGTTGGCCAACACCTCAGAGCTGCTGAACTTCTTGCAGCAGGACGGGGCCGTGGGGCCCCTCACCGGGCAGACACAGCAGCAGCTGTCCCACCTCGTCCACACAGCGTACAAGTGAGGGACAGACAGACAGACTCATGCACCGGCAGGGCAGGCTGACCCACTGATGAGGATTAGATGTGGGATCCGATTTTACTTGCAGCTTTTTTCTTAAAAAACCTAAACATTTATATTTATATTTAGGGCATTAAGCAAACACTTTTATCCAAAGCGACTTACAATAAGTACATTTGTGAGAGGAAAGAGAAACAACAATATATCGCTGTCGGTACAGTAAGGATGTTCATGGAACCAAGTGCCAAGCACTCACAATCACTAGGTCAACCCGTTCTCCGTATACAAGAAAAATAGCAAGGACATATACATACAATAAGTGCATACATTAAGTGCCAGGACGTAAACATACAATAAGTGCCTGGGAGGGTTGTGGGAGGGTAGGTGTGGTAGGCAGAATCTCAATCTCAAAACTCAATCTTAAATCAGAGCGGAATACATTTCACATCCTGGTTAGTCTTACTAATGCTATACTAATGCTATCCTAATGCTATACTAATGCTATACTAATGCTATACTAATGCTATACTAATGCTATACTAATGCTATACTCGCCCACTTGTTCTTTACATTCTTTAAGATTTAACATTGGTTGAAAAAAAAAAACAATGACCCTGTATTATAACATTGGTCCTTTTTTATGTGTGCTTTTATTGTGAAAGGTATCTAATCCAGTGTCTGCAGTGTGAACTTCGGAAACACCTGCCAACGTTCTTCTTGGATCCGGATCAATACGGCCCGCTGCCGGCAGGCATCGGTAAACCTTCCCGATACTTCCTAATACTTCCTGACCCTTCCTGACCCTTCCTAAAACTTATTCAAAATACCTCTGGAAAGCTGAAGTAATGCAGAATATTTATGTTGTTATTTATAACCCTTATGTGTTTACTTTTACACAATACAGTTTAGTAATTTTCAGCAACAATTTTATCTTGTTAAAAATCTTTTGTTGCATTTTCTCGTCAGTTCTGGTCTTATTGCCTCTGGTCTGGTCTTTTCTGGACTGGTTAAGTCTGGTCTGGCCTAATCTTTGGTATCTTCTTTAGTCTGATCTGGTCTGGTCTTGTCTGGTTTGATCTGGTCTAGTCTGCTCTAGTCTGGTCCGATTTGATCTGGTCTGCTCTGGTATTTTCCCTGGTTTGATGTGGTCTGCTCTGGGCTGCTCTGGTTTGATCTGGTCTGCTCTGGTTTGATCTGGTCTTGTCTGGTTTGATCTGGTCTAGTCTGGTCCGGTTTGATCTGGTCTGCTCTCTGGTATTTTCCCTGGTCTGCTCTGGTTTGATCTGGTCTGCTCTGGTTTGATCTGGTCTGCTCTGGTCTATAATCTGCCCCCCCCCCCCCCCCCCCCCCCCCCAGAGATGGTCCTGAACACCCTGATGAACACCATGGCTCTGCTGAGGCGCTGCCAGGTCAACCCTGCCCTCACCATCCAGCTCTTCTCCCAGCTCTTCCACTACACCAGTGCCTGGCTCTTCAACCAGCTGATGGGGCCCCAGGCCGGGCCCCTGGGGTTGTGCTCCCACTACTGGGGCGCGGCCCTCCGGCAGAGGCTCAGCGCCGTCGAGGGCTGGGCGGAGCGGCAGGGCCTGGAGCTGGCGGCGGACTGCCACCTGGGCCACATCGTGCAGGTCAGGACCTCTTCCTCTTCCTGGTCAGGACTTCTTCCTCTTCCTGGTCAGGACCTCTTCCTCTTTCTGGTCAGGACTTCTTCCTCTTCCTGGTCAGGACCTCTTCCTCTTTCTGGTCCTCTTCCTCTTCCTGGTCAGGACTTCTTCCTCTTCCTGGTCAGGACTTCTTCCTCTTCCTCTTTCTGGTCCTCTGCCTCTTCCTGGTCAGGACCTCCTCCTCTTCCTCTTCCTGGTCAGGTCCTCTTCCTCTTTCTTGTCAGGACCTCTTACTGGACCTCTTTCTCCTCCTGGTCCTCTTCCTGGTCAGATCCTCCTCCTGGTCCTCTTCCTCTTCCTGGTCCTCTTCCTCTTTCTCCTTCTGGTCCTCTTCCTGATCCTCTTCCTGGAAGGTCCTCTTCATTTCCCTGGTCCTCTGAATAACCTCAATGGATCTAAATGGATTGAATGGATTAAAAGTGTGTGTAATCGGTTGGTGGGTTTCTAGGCAACCATGCTGCTCACCATGAACAAGTACTTGGTCCAGGACACGGAGGCGGTCCAGAAGACCTGCTTCAAGCTCAACTCCCTGCAGCTGCACACCCTGCTGACCGGCTACCTGTATGCCCCCGGAGAGCCCCGTATCCCCCCGGTAAACACCTGCACACCTGTACACCTTTACCTGTACATCTACACCCCTGTACACCTCTACCTGTATGCCCCCGGAGAGCCCCATATCCCCCCGGTAAACACCTGCACACCTGTACACCTTTACCTGTACATCTACACCCCTGTACACCTCTACCTGTATTCCCCCGGAGAGCCCCATATCCCCCGGTAAACACCTGCACACCTGTACACCTTTACCTGTACATCTACACACCTGTACACCTTTACCTGTACATCTACACACCTGTACACCTTTACCTGTACATCTACACACCTGTACACCTGTACATCTGTACAACTATACACCTCTACCTGTACACCACTACCAGTACACCTGAACTTTCACACCTGTACCTGTACAACTGAACCTGCACAACTGCAGAAAGCTTCTTCCATCTCTTTCTTCAGAGTTTGGTCCTCACCATCTCCTGCGTGGAGTTAAACGAGCTGGTGTCATCATGGTTTCTATAATGTAGACCAGATAGTAAAGTGGAGCACCACGAATGAATGAAAGAAGAAATAATACCGAGTATGGCATCCCAATACGTCAGTACACGTATCATCAGAATTTTTTTTTGCTTTTCCAAAATCTCAAAATATACTATACCTGTTGTTTCAGCTTTCTTCTTAACCAGTTAATCATTTCCCTCGTTCAGTCTTCCGTAGTGCATGGAAACCCCTTAACGTTTGATTGATAGCTCCGGGCTTTCAATAACACAACGTAAAAGACAAAAAAGATCTACTCTGTTGCTCCAGGCTTTGATTGACAGCGTCGTCATGGCAGCGAAGCGCTCGGCAGACCCCCTGGTGGCCAGCGAGGGACGGTGCCTGGAGAGGGAGGAGCGTCTGGAGCTCCGCCTCCCCTTCCTGCTCCCTGACGGAGGATACTCGTGTGACACGGTGGGCGGGATTCCGCCTGGTTTCACTGAGTTCTTGGAGCCAATTTGCCGCAAAGGTAAAGGGAATCCTGGTAATCCCAGTAATCCCAGTAGCGTTCACGTTGGGACACCCAAGAATTGCGTAGACTCAAGCAAAACGACTTTTTGTAATTTTATGGTCTACTCCTGTAATACATTCCTGTCCGATGTTGGAATGTCTGCACCTCCTCCGAGTCAGTCCCTTGGTGTGTCATCGTATGGTGGCGGGGCGGGTATCTGATCTCTGCTGCTCCCCCAGGTCTCTGTAAACTGACACCCAGAGCCAACTGTCATGGCAGTTGGAGAGTGTTCTTCAATGAACCCAACTGCCCAACCACCAGTCTTCTTCCGGTAAACTAAAGCCTTACAAACACACATGAACTCCGGACAATGTCGAGAGACTCAGAATCAGGCTCGTTCTCACATACTGGTTGAATTGGTTGGATTTGGAAGGAGTCAAATAATAGAGACATTGGCGCTCACTGTGAATTCTTCTTCCTTTTCCTTTTTGCGTTTACCGCCCCCTACGGGACTGGAGTATGTACCACAGGATCTAGTCACTCGAATCTGGACAATAGCCTGCTCACACAGGGGCTCAAACAATCATTACACACACACTTTAATACCGGGAACCTGGCAGGCCAAATAAGAGTTTGGGGTTGCAGTGCAAGTGAAAAAGTCCAGCCACACTACAGGCTATGACAATCGTTCACACACCATATAAAGCCCAAAGCAGATGAACTTCACCTCAACGACACATAGAAGAACTAGCTTCATGTTGTTTTAACGGAGTGAGGCACATTTGTGTTCAGCACTCGACGCAAACTTCAATAGGATTCAAGTGGCTCCCGGACTGTGACTGAAGTGTATTCTGGCTCTTGAGTGCTCGGATCCAGTCTAGTCTGGTGGGCTGACCTCCAGTAACGCCTCTTCCCATTGTGTCTTAGACGGGGGCTCGGAGAGAACCAGAGGTGGTGGTCATCACTCTGAGGAAACCCCTGAATAGCGGGATGGGCGTGAGCATCGTGGCCGCCAGGGTAAATCCTCACCGCCCCAAGCCTCCCCACACAGTGGACTGAGTAATCATTCGAACACCCTGCGATGTGTATAACTAGAGATTTAATGACAGCCTTGTACTGTATAATTAACTCAAATGCTATTATTTTAATCATTCACTACAAGGCATATTCGATATATTTTTCTATTTTATTCCCACGGCGACAGGGTTCGGGCCAGGCTCAAATCGGCATTTATATCAAATCCATCGTCCAGGGTGGCCCCGCAGAAGTGGTGAGCGTTCAAACCTTCCTCCCCGATTGGCCTCACGTTAAGTTTGGCCACAGTGCACTATACAGGGCGGGGGGACCGACGGAGGGTCAGACATCTTGTGTGACCTCTGTGTACCCCTGACCCTTAATCTCTGGCCCCTGCAGGACGGGACGCTGTCTGTCGGAGACCAGTTGGTCAGCGTGGACGGCCGGAGTCTGGTGGGTCTGAACCAAGAGAGGTAAGATTTAATGGATGGCTTCACCTCCTCAACGGATGGTTAGTTTGGTCTGTGAAGGACTGGATAAATCTACAAAAACCTTACAAATTAGGATGGAGAAAGTTGCCAACAATGATGATTATTTGTGATCATGAAATTAATTACGACTTTTTTCTTAAATATTACTATGCGTTCTCTAAGCTTACCGCCATTGTGTGTGGATGTGAGTTATATAAGCAAACTGAAGTGAACTAGAATGGATGCACTCTATATGATTCTAACCCCATGCTGTGTGGAGGTGAGCTACAGTACGTGATGCTAACCTCCATGCTGTGTGGAGGAGAGCTTTGTGATGCTAACCTCCATGCTGTGTGGATGTGAGCTATGTGATGCTAACCCCCATGCTGTGTGGAGGAGAGCTATGTGATGCTAACCCCAGTGCTGTGTGGATATTAGCTATCTGATGCTAACCTCCATGCTGTGTGGATGTGAGCTATACAGGGCTAACCTCCATGCTGTGTGGATATTAGCTGTGTGATGCTAACCCCAGTGCTGTGTGGATATTAGCTATGTGATGCTAACCCCAGTGCTGTGTGTTGATATTAGCTATGTGATGCTGACCTCCATGCTGTCTGGATATTAGCTATGTGATGTTAACCCCCATGCTGTGTGGAGAAGAGCTTTGTGATGCTAACCTCCATGCTGTGTGTACGCAGGGCAGCCATGATAATGGTGCAGACGGGGCCCGTGGTGACGCTACACGTGGCTAAACACGCTGCTAGCTGCCAAGGTCTGGAGGCCCTGATCAACCAGCCTGGCTCCGCCCCCCACGCAGGTATCACACACACGTGTGTGTGTTTAAAACCAGAGACACCAGATTAGACGCCTTGGCTGTTTCCCAATGTGAAGGCTGCAGCCTTGCTAGGACGCGTCCTTGCTAGTCGCGTCCTATGGAGAGTGCTAGCTCGAGTGCTTCCTTGTTCGGAAAATTTGGAACGACTTGCTAGTGTGGATGCGCTTCCGCTTCCGCTTTTTAATACTGCGTTTCCGCTTGTAAACACATGTGCACTTCTGAATACAACATGGAAGCAATGAGATATATATATATATATATATATATATATATATACACACACAGCAACGTACGGTATCATTAAGTTGCAAAAACGTTTGAAAAGTGGCACAAGTCTTTAAGCTTGATTATTTGCATTAACACGATGAATCTATAAAAAGCAATACGGCACAAAATATTTCTGAAAACTAATATAACTTCACTTACATTTGAACGTGTACTGCTCTGCCATTTTCAAGATCCCGCGCAGTGAACGCACAGGATTGTGGGTAGTTTGGGCTCATCTAGGATGCATCGATGCATCCTTGAAAAATCTCGGAATTCTCAAAAACGAAGGACGCAAAAATGGCGTCAATTTCGAGTGTCCTCAACATTGGAACAGTGCTTGTCGGCGTTCTATGACGTAGCGTCCTTAAAAGGACGCTCGTTGAGCATGCTTCCTTGACATTGGGAAACAGCCCTTGTGCCAGTGTTGGTTTTGCGGATCCTTTTCTAATCCTTAAAATAATGAATTGTTGCATTACCAAGGTGACCGGGGCCTGGGCACGCCCGGCGGCGGCCCTGCCTGGGTCGGGTGCAGCGTCCCGGGCCCCCGACCGGAGCAGCAGGCCCCCGGGGGGAGCAGGAGCCGACGGCAGCAAAACCTCCAGAGGAACCGGCTCCTCTACCGCTCCAACCCCAACATGAGCGGTAGGTGGACCTCTTCACACCCGCCCGCCAACCGGATGATGAACAGGGTTATGGTCTCATTTCAACACATGTGAACACGCGTATAACTAAAGACAATCAAGGGTTTGGCAATCATTAGCTGTTAAAAAATGACGACGATTTCCGTACCCAGGATAGGTTTAACCTACTTTGTATGTTTTCCTCCCTCCCTCCCTCCCTCCCCCTCCCTCCCTCCCTCCCTCCCTCCCTCCCTCCTCCCCTCTCTCTCTCTTCATCCCTCCCTCCCTCCCTCCCTCCCTCCCTCCCTCCCTCCCTCCCTCCCTCCCTCCCTCCCTTCTTTCCTTCCTCCTTCCTTCCTCCCTCCCTCCCTCTCCCCCTCCCTCCCTCCTTCCTCCGTTCCAACCTCCCTCCTCCCCCTCCCTCCTCCCTCCCTCCCTCCCTCCCTCCCTCCCATCAGACTGTGTGCCTGAGGAGGTGGAAGTACCAGAGGAGCCCGTAGACGGAGGACCCACCATCTCCACCCTCAATCTCTGCACTGAGGTGAGGGGGAGGTGGTGTCTGGGTGGAGCCCTGGGCAGCCTGCTATCCTATTATACTTTATCATCTATATTCTCTACTCATTCTGCATGCGACCCTTGCCTTGTCCCAACTAATTGATAATGATACTATTATGATCACAAAAAACGCGTTGAGTGTTTAATCTATTTGGATGAAACCTTATTTATCCAAAATATTCTTCCCTACCACAAGGTGAAAATGCAACTGGCTATGCTGTGTAAATAACTGATGGAAATATTGTCCTGTTCTGGTGGTCAGTCAAGCTTTTGTCCTCAATAGACAGCGTTGTAACACTGTAGTTGTGTTACGTTGTACTCAGACCGACGTTGTAGTTATGTTGTAGTAATGTTGTAGTTATGTTACGTTGTACTCTGACCTATGTTGTAGTAATGCTGTAGTAACGTTGTAGTTGTGTTACGTTGTACTCTGACCTACGTTGTAGTAATCCTGTAGTTATGTTACGTTGTACTTTGACCTACGTTGTAGAACTGCTGTAGTAATGTTGTAGTTATGTTACGTTGTACTCTGACCTACAGTGTAGTAGTGCTGTAGTAACATTGTAGTTGTGTTACGTTGTATTCTGACCTACATTGTAGTAGCGCTGTAGTAACGTTGTAGTTATGTTACATTGTACTTTATGACTACACTGTAAATACGTTGTAGTTATCTTACATTGTACTCTGACCTATGTTGTAGAAGCGCTGTAGTAACGTTGTAGTTATGTTACGTTATACTCTGACCTACGTTGTAGTAGCGCTGTAGTAGCGTTCTAGTTATGTTACGTTGTACTTTATGACTACGCTGTAGATACGTTGTAGTTGTGTTACGTTGTACTCTGACCTACGTTGTAGTAGTGCTGTAGTAACGTTGTGCTGCCCTCTGGACCAGACGTTCCACAGGCAGTATCAGACCCTGCCGTCCTCCAGACATCTGGACCACAGGGCAGCTGACCAATCACAGCAGCTGCTCAGGATCTCTCTGGGTCCGTCGGCCAGGAAGCAGAACCCCAACATGAGGACCTTCATGGTACGTCGATGATCACTAATCAAAGTTTGAATTCATTCATTACTCAATCATTGCGATAATCTTGTGCTGATCGAGTTGATATGATGTGCGGTATCATGTTTCTTTTTATTTGATCAATAATTGCCAGTGGGGACCTCGAGGATTTTTATGTAAGTTAAAAATGTGGAGTCCCTTCAGTCGCTGAATGAGGTGACAGAGGGAGGATGACCCGCTGATCAGATTCCTCCTATTTTCCGTTTTGGGATGGTTTCCTACTGGGTGTCACTCGTGATGCTGCTGGAGAAGTACCGCTTATCACCAGGGGTGGCGCCAAAGAGAAAGAAACAGATATATCTGAGATTGCACCTTTTTAGATAAAAATAGGACGAGCATATAAATAACGTCATGCGTCTTCTCCCTCAGCGCCAAGCTCTGTCCCAGGAGAACCTCTGTCTGGACCCGCGCCCAGCGGAACCATCCTACAACCCCAACACCTCGCTCCCTCACTGGCCCAGTGCCTCCACACACAGCCTCCTCCCAATGCCCCCGAACCCCACCCAGAACCAGAACCCCACCCAGAACCAGCCCCAGAACCCCACCCAGTACCACACCCAGCCCCAGGCCGAGAACCCCACCCAGAAACCCTACCATCTCCAGAACCTCAACCAGCCTGAGAACCCCACCCAGCCCCAGAATCCTACACAGAGCCCCTCCAGACTCCAGAACCCCACCCAAAACCCCACCCAGCCCCATGACTCCACCCAGAACCCCTCAAGACCCCAGAACCCCACTCAAAGCCCCTCCAGACTCCAGAACCCCAACCAGAATTCCAACCATCCCAGAACCCCTCCAGACACCAGTACCCCAGCCAAAACCCCACCCAGCCCCATATCCCCCCCCAAAGCCCCTCCAGACCCCATATCCCCCCCCAAAGCCCCTCCAGACCCCATAACCCCACCCAAAGCCCCTCCAGACCCCAGAAACACACGCAGAACAAGAACCCCACCCAGGCCCTGAACCCAGAACCCCAGGATGTAAAGAGCAGCGCTGGCTTGTGGAGAACCCCTCCCTCCCGGACCTCCACCCAGCCCACCCGCATCGACATCCCCATGACGAGGCCTGACGCCCCGCCCAGACCGCTCCTCTCCACATTCCAGCACCACCCTGCCCTGGGCCCTGTCCGGTCGGCCCCCGGTGGCCAACGCCCCGTCACCTCCTCCACCACCCCCACCACCTCACCCCCGCCAAGGGGCCGCGCCGCCCCCAGCCAACCACAGCGCACCACCTCCATTCCTCAGAGGACGGCGCCCCCCACTACCGCCCCCCCCACCCGGCACGTCTCCTTCCAGGACCCGCCCCCCAGGGCGGAGAAGCCCGCCCCGGGGAGGGAGGGTCTCTCCCCGGACCCCTGGCGCAGGGAGGCGCGGGAGCGGCTGCAGGAGCAGCTGGAGGAGCAGCGGAGGCGGAGGGAGCTGGAGGCGCTGGAGGAGGAGGTCAGGGAGCTGGGTGCCAGGGCGGCACGCTCCCCGGGGGACGGCGAGAGGCTGCGCCGGCTCACCCTGGAGCTGCAGTTCCAGATGAGGCTGCAGGAGCTGCAGCAGAACGGGGAGGAGGAGGAGGAAGAGGAAGAGGAGGAGGACTTCAGGGTGAACCCCCAGCGTACCGAGAACAGACTTGGGGTGAATAGGCCTTAGATTGGTATTTTTGTTTTTTTTGGAGTTCCCATACTGGTGAAATATTTGTTATCTTAATACTGGGGGTGTGTGTGTGTGTGTGTGGGGGGGGGGGGGGTCATAGGCAAGGCGGCTTGACTCCCAACCGAAAGGTTTTGGGTTAAAAGCCCGACGTCTAAAGGTCTCACATGTAGACCCCCTGAGCAGAAAGCTCTGAGCTGGTAGGGGACCTGCTCATGATAACATGTACACAGTAGCTCTGGGTAAGAGCGTGACCTAAAGGACAAATGACTCGACAGTCTGAGACCAGCCATGGAGGGGCAGTTTACAGTATAGTACCAAGTGTATATATCCATCTATATCGATACATAGAGATAGATGGATATACTGTATTTATGTACTGTGTATAAATATGTATATATATATTTGGTAACACTTTATCATAAGGTGCCATAATAAATAGCAAACTAGTCATTAACCCTTTGTTAATATTTGTTAATTGTTACTGTTAATTGTTTTTTTTTTCACTGACCACAGTGTCGCTGGTTAGGGTTAGTGCTGTGTGTTAGGGTTAGTGTTAGGGTTAAGGCTGTGTGTTAGGGTGAGTGTTAGGGTTGGGGCCGTGTGTTAGGATTAGGGCTGTGTGTTAGGTTTGGGTTAGGGTTAAGCAAACAACTAATATTTAATTAATGATGAAAAAACTATTAACTTGTGCCAAGTAATGACTAGTTTTGCTATTTATTATGACACCTTGTTATAAAGTGTTACCATATATTTATATGTACATCTAGTTATCTATCTATCTATAGATAGAGATATCTATTTACATATATATAGATAGAGATGTGTGTCCAGTTTATAATAGTTTCATCCCACAGGACAAAAGCCAGGTCAAGGAGCATCAAACTACCAACCCGGCCGACCAAGAAGGCCAGAGGCTGGCGGCAGGTCAGAGGGCGTACACAAATGGCTCTGAGACAAACTGTATTCGAGACGTCACTCCAGGCTCAATCTTACGTTTCTTTATTCATGTCGTTGACAGATCAAAAATCGATTGGATACGGCCGTGCTTCTCATGAGGTGGTCCCAAAAAAGTGAGTTGAGGTGTGCGTGTGGGTGTGTATAATATTGCAGTGCATTCTAGAATATTCCTGAAGCACCAAAACAATCTGGGGGAATTACATTTCTACACAGAATCCAAACATTTCACCATGATCCCTGAGAAGCAGTCAACGTGACACTCTGGGGCTTTTGGAATGCTGCAGACTTTGCATTGATCTTTATATTTGATATATACATTCAATATATCAATCTTTGTTTCTCCAGAAGCCAGGAAGACTCGCTCCAGAGTATGGTGGCTCCGGAGAAACTTCCCTTTAAGGAACGCCAACGCCTCTTCTCTCTGGGGTCAGCCTCGTAAACAACAACACCACCATCAACTGAAAGGCATTAACGCTCTTCAACGGTCCATCAACCCATTATGAAAACATAGTGCACACAACAGAGAATTATATATTATGTTTATTGGCTGTTTTATAGCTTCCGAAATGCTAATGTTTGCTTGATTGTCTCGTTTTATTATTAGTTGAATATTTTTTTCTTGGCTGCTTCAAATCGAATTTAAGACTTAATTTACCGTAATTTTAAAACGTAATTTGTATTGTTTTATAGACTTAATGATTGAAAAGCAAAGTGTTAGATGAACAAGCAAGCTACTGGCCTTTTCTGATGGCATGACATACGATGTATGTAGAACATACAGTAGAAAACATCGGTAGAAATGTCCATTTATTCTTGTACTGTTTTAACGTTTGTTTTAAAGATCTCGCAAAGAAAATCAAACTATCTTATCGTCAGTGCATAAACAATCCCTCTGAGACCCTTCAAGCCGTAGACCTCTTCGTCCTGTACACCTGCATACACGACTTCCCCTCAAACGAGGAGGGCCAAGGCACATTGAGTCATACTGCACCCTTCACTGTCATAAAGAGGTTCAAAGGACAATCGGCCGTTATTCAAAAGGAGAAATACATTAAAAAGTATGATATGGTGAAAGAATAAACATACGCCAGTGCCTTGAACTCAGTCCCTAAAACCGGAACCGCGCAGACCACAGACGGTGATAAACACAAACCAGCGTTTCAGCCCCGAGTTCAAAGTGTTGAGCGATGAGGTGGACCCCAGACGTTCTGACGGTGGGTTCCAGAGGAGTGGTGCATGAGGCCTCACCATGCCTGCCTCCCAGCACCCCGGTTCCCCCTCCCCCCAGGTCAGAGGACCGTCCGGGGCACTACACCAGCCCCTGGCGGTCCTGTTTCCCTTCCGGGTTCACTTGGTGCGCTGGTAGAACTGCACCACCGCCCGCTCCTGCTCCGCCGTCTCGATGGACCCCGGCCGCAGCCGTCGTATCTCGAGGATGGCGTCGGCCCCGGACATGCCCCTGGTCTTCACCAGGTAGCAGGCCAGCATGGTGCCCGTGCGCCCGTGGCCATGCATGCAGTGCACCGCCACGCCCTGATGCGGGCAGAGAAGGAAACGCGCGCTTAGAACACGCTTCAAACGGGGCTCTGACCGGGTGTGTGTCGTGGAGGGTCATGGCTAGAGGGGCTGGCCTCCTGTGGGGGTGGGAGGGGAGGAGGGTTCTGCTGGGTGATCTGTTGTTCCTGTTCCCTCTTTTTATGCTCTGTAACCTTGTCATCTTCTCTGTTCCGTCTCTCTCGCTTTCTCTCTCTGTTCTGTCTCTCTCTCTGCCTCTCTGTCTCTCTGTTCTGTCTCTCTCTGTCTGTTCTGTGTCTCTCCCTTTCTCTCTCTGTTCTGTCTCTCACTCTGTTCTGTCTCTCTCTGCCTCTCTGTCTCTCTCTCTCTGTTTTGTCTCTCTGTCTCTCTGTTCTGTCTCTCTCACTCTGTTGTCTTTCTCTCTCTATCAATCTGTTCTGTCTCTGTCTCTGTCTCTCTCTCTCTCTCCCTCCGTCTGTCTGTGTCTCCCTCTTTCTGTCGCGCCGACTCCCTTTCTTAAATCAACAGTACTTTGTTTTATTGTGTTTTATTTGGTTCCGGCTCATCTGGTGTTTATTGGGTTGAGGCCCTGTAAGGATGTGAGCTCTAATCCCGCCACACCTAGCACAGTCATGTAGCGCGGGATGGTGTTAGACCGACACTAGTTATAAAAGAAGGCACAAACCGGGAACCATTGAGCAAACCTCATACGGGAATCTTCCGGAAGCAGGTAAGCAGGAAGTAGGGTGGCATTATATGCATACAGACCTTGAACTGGATTAACCTCCCCAGGTGAATGTGGATGAGGGAGAGTAGAGATTGTGCACTTGTACTGTGTAAATGTTGTGTACATAGATTTGTGTGCATTGTGCAAACATGCTTAGGGTGATCCGAGTAGGCCTTCGTCTATATATAGATGTGCTCTATTTACATCGCACTTCCTTAGCCTTCCGAGGATCTACCCACCCCCCCCCCCCCCACCCCCAACCCCAAACAAACACACCACACACACACACACACACACACACACAATATCTGGAACGCAGTCATTAAATGGAGATGGGTTCAAATATACGTAATAATAAACTGTAAAGTAAGTAATCAAGCACAATCTACGACCCCAGGGCTTCTGGTCCAGGGGTTCTGTAACTCAGGCCCTGTCCACACGAACCCGGGTATTTTTGAAACCGAACTTTTATGAACCGCGGTTAATTTTTTTTTTGCGTCCACACCACCGGTTTCATAAAAAATAACTCCGTCCACACGAGACCGCAAATCCGCCTCAAACGTGCATTCCAAAGCAGTAGGTGGCGATAGCACTCCCAAACAGGAAGGCCATTTAGCCCAATCACACAGGCTGGAAAAATTCATACCGGGGAAACAACAATGGCGAACCGAGGCCGGACAGATTCCTTCGTGTGGACGGACAGCGGATTGAGTTACTTCTCACTGTTACTCATGAATTTAAAATAAGAAGAATTCAAGAAAAATGTGGATTGGGGAGTCGTGTCAGTCCAAGATGATATCTGATGATCTTGATGATAGTCAAGTGATACGTTGGTCTCCATGGATACTACTTATAACTGTTTACCGTCGCACAGTGTGACGTCAAACAATGTCGACAAGGAACCAAGAAACGGCGGTTTTCCCGTCCACACGTGACTGCTGAAACCGGAGTTTTCGAAAAGTTCACCCTGGACTCCGGTTACAAAAAACTCCGGTTTCAGGAGCCGACAACTGCGGTTACGTGTGGACGAACTGTCAGACTAACAGTTTGGTGTTTATAGAGTATAGTACAAAAAGTCCCAAACGAAAACAGCATCAATTACCTCCCCTTTTGAGTTGGCCTTCTCCACGATGGTGAGGAACGCATCGGTTTGGGCCGGCGTCGGAGGGGTGAAGTCCGTGATCTTGATGTGGTGGAGTTGCAACTGCGGGCAGGTGTCGTGGTTCGGGGGCTTCCTCTCACAGAGGCACACAAGATGATGAATGCCGTTGTCCAGGAGGTACTGGTATTCCGCCGTCATCCTTGGCAAGGCCAACCCGGCCAACTTCCCCCGGTCCACCCAGGAGAAATTGGACGGTGCATTGGCTGACATTTCGACCTGATTCGTCGCAGATATGTAAGTTAGTGGGTTAGTTATCATTGCAGATCAAACGCATTTCTAATATGAATTCCGGGGATTAAAAAGACAACGAGTGCCTACATGTGCATTATGTCGGTCAGAAAACAATTTACTGGTTACAATACAATTAGATCGATTTAGGAGCGTTTATAAGTAGATTATGTCATCGCTGGCTCATAGTTCGTGCAGTCGACCGAGACATCCCCTGAGGCGGAACTCACGAATTCCCGCAGAGTGAAAGGTTCCTCCGGACTGAAGCGAGCCAACTATAGCCGGGTGAAAGGGTCCTCCGGACTGAACCGATTAAACTACAGCCGGGTGAAGGGACCCTCCGGATTGGATCGAGCAAACTTTAGCCGGATGAAAGGTTCCTCCGGACTGAACCGCGCAAAATACAGCCGGGTGAAAGGTTCCTCCGGAATGAACTGAGCCAACTATAGCCTGGTTGTATATATAGCGAGCCTACGACGGTATTGTCTGGTAGATAACGTAGTGCGGACCACGCCCGTCCCGTCAAAGTCCAGGCGGGGTGCTCAACTTACGTTAAGTCATATAATAGAGATATAGAAATATGTTAAGTTTGCAATTATCGTCGTATGTTTTTATGTCAGGATGGCCGAGCGGTCTAAGGCGCTGCGTTCAAGCTGGGGAACAATCGTCCGTCAAAGAAGGGGAAGAAGGGAAAGGGGGGAGAGGAAAAAGAGGAAAAAAGAGGAGAAAAGGAAAAAAAAGGAAAAGGAAAGAAAGAAGTCGAACGTTTTCAGCCGTTATTTTATGTATTTCTAGCTATATAACGACAAATATGAAACTTTATATTTTTCAGAGTTTTGGACTTGCCATGGAACGGGGATCGAACCGGCGACTCTTGTTCACTGTCCCCGTTGCAATAACTGCACAGCTTCTGTTGTATACTGGCTACGTTCTTTGTTTACTTACCATCATGGTGGTATTTCTTCTCTTACTATTTATTATTGTGCTGTTTTTACTCAGCTTTAGACATGGCTATACACCAGTGGTTTGTTGGTGAAAAAGAGCAAAGTTAACAGTTTTATAATATTTATTCAAAAACATAAAATGGAACCGATGAGATTTCTCAAATTTAAGCATTGCAAATGAAAACCTCGAGTGTGATCAAGGAGGATAACAACAATTAAAAATCACCAAATTTGCTATAATACAAATATGTAACCAAAAATGTATCAGAGACAAGAAATAATTAAGAAAATCAAAACAATATATACATACACAAAATATGTTACATTTACTCATACAACTATACAACTATTTTACTTTATTATTTACTTATTTTACTTACTTTTCTAATTGTCCTCCAACCATTGTTTGTAAGTACAATTTTTACAAAAAAAAGGGCATAAACTGTTCCTCGATACATAGGAACTGTGTCAGTGTCACGAATGCGGAACTGGCCACACTTTTAGCATGTGTTGTGTCACAGTTCGGCCTGTAGGCCTCTTGGTGTGGCTCCATAACTGTTTGTGGTAGTGCGCACAGGCTGTCGGGTTTGTGTGTTGCAATGCTGGCACAGGATGGACCGGTACAAGAACTCAGAATGGGACCTGGTACTGGGGTTGCGGCAAAACTAGAATGGGACCTGTGCTGGGCTGGCAGAAAAGGGCTCTTGGGCAGTCTGCTTAGGCATGATGGGGACGTGGGAACGTGCTCTTAGCCGTCTGCCTGTCGTGCCTTGTCCAGCGAGTACTCTCGCAGCTGTACTTGATGTTCCACACGGCTGGCGCGGGTGCTCCAGGGAGCACTCTTGCTCCTGAGAGGCTCTTCTGACAACAGGGAGAGCTTGGAGGCAATGGCATTCCTGGAGCAGCACAGAGAGCTCCTGTTTCTTTCAGTTGAGTTGTGCCACTGTTTTAGTGTGTTTGCTGTCACAACTACAAGCGAATTGGATGTTCCCCTGCATACATGCGCGTTTCCCACCACCGCTGCCGGATTTAAGATAGTCCCTGAGTTATCAGGGAACCACCTTGAGTCAGCCGTTTTTGCCTCTTCGCACTGGACTTGGGTGTTATAGTGCACAGTCTCATAAAAATGTTTCAACTAACCGGCAGCAGTCAGGCCACTGTGCCGGTGCACTACTGCAACCACAAACACGTGTGGTGCTTCGACCACATGGGGTTTTTGAGGGCTTCTTTGGGTTCTGAAGCGTCCACTCAAAAAGTCTTCTGGTGGCGTGCCGCATAAATCACCCGCTGCTATTGTCACCCACATCCAGGCCCTCCCATAGTGACATAACCAGCGTTTGCCTGCTGGTTTGCTGAGGCAAAGAGATGTCTGTTTGACGGAGCTCTACAGGTACTCAAGCAATCTGTCGAATGTTTGGTACCCAGACATTCTGGTCATCAACAGCCTATGAAATGACAAGAGTTTAGAAAATAGCAATGTAAACCTACACTGAATGGTGACCTTTAATGACTTTTACTGTCTGTGTATATGTGTACATTTTAAGTACATATGTGTCATAAATAGTGAAAAGCTTGAATGCATATCAATATATTTACATATTCTAATTTCACACGTGACCACTTACATATCTTCATTCGACTTGAATTGCATCCGCCTAGAGATGGAGGCTAACAAGGTAGAATGGCTGCACTGGAGGCCACTGAAGATGTTTCTTCTAGCAAGGTCTGTATATATGGTATAAAGAAATCACATTGCGATTATTAACAGAATTTACATTTGAGATATGATTATGTTGAGTGCAATGATGATTTTTTGCCTTCACAGTGTGTCATTTTCACTGAAAAAAACTGGTTAAAAATCATGATGATGTAACATTAGTTTAGAGTTGTTATCAAATAAACATGTTCTTATTACATCTGAGATTCCTTAGGGGCAGGACACTCTGCAGCACACAATACTGTTTACATTTTATTAGTGTGTTTGTTACATGATTATATATTATCAAAAAAATGCAATTTCTGCAATTTGGAATAGGTCATTTGGCCATACTGCAATCTAGATAACATTTTAGATTAGTCGTTCCGACCATACCGGAGCCAGTTGGATGTGCCAGGAGCCAGTGTGGATGTGCGGGGACCAGGG